>CAJHZI010000763.1:0-82500 GCA_905160935.1 Enchytraeus crypticus
AATTAGATTAAATAATGACTTAACCTAGAAAATTATGTAATATTAGACGTTGTGTATTTTAAACTTCAGCTAGGAATTTTACTTGGGTACAGTGATAAAGCTTGAGTGATATTAAGGTGAACTTTGCAATTAGATTAAATAATGACTTAACCTAGAAAATTATGTAATATTAGACGTTGTGTATTTTAAACTTCAGCTAGGAATTTTACTTGGGTACAGTGATAAAGCTTGAGTGATATTAATTTTCATTGCTTCCGCCGTTAGATGATTAAACTTAGTTATTATCTGTATTGAAATTAATTTAAATACAGAAGAGATTACATAGATCTTGTATATCAGTGATTAAAGAGATTTTGTGTTTTAGATTTTTGTATTAAAAAAGCTAATGTTAATGTCAGTTTCCTCATTCGAAGGCGATGTCAGTGACGGGCGAGTCCAGGATTTGAACCCCGCACATACTGAACCGCGGTCGAGTATCCTACTAACATCGTCACTGGCTCCAGACAACGACAATATTAGGCCTATTGGCAATGTTATAGATATTGTAATGATTTCAGTGAAGTACGTGTTCATGGTTTATTGTTGGTTTTTGTATGTGTGCACTACGGAGATTAAGCTCAGACAGTGTGGAGGTTTTGTCTCTGGATGGCTTGGAGTCTCTACTCGCTGTCGATATGATATTTGGAGTTCTTCTTTTCTGGAGCCACAGATAATGTGATACAAGTCAGCTTGCTTGTTTATTTAAGCTGATTTAATTATATATGTTTATTGCGACTTCTGAAAGTTGACTGAGTAGAGAGTGTATTGATGTAGATTTTTCGTGTAGTACATGTAGTTTATTTCCCCGTGTTGTGCTCGGGTGTGGTTGGACCATTGCAGAATAGGGCAACCGCAAACAATCTGCCGCGTGCACGTCAGAGGCGACTTAAGGCAGGAGCTGAGGATGGCAAGAGGGGACCCACCTCTCAACGAAATATTTTCCCCCATAATTAAATAGTAATTAATCCGTCAAACTGAGGAAGGCAACGGGAAACCACCTCAGAAGCCATATTTTTCCCAAGTTGTAGGCTACATAGGGTATGGATAAGGCATAGAATTTGTGAAGGGATTAAATTGTTGATCTAAGGAGTGCTCTTATGGAGCGAGAAAACAGTCTTTGAGTATGAATATGTACCTCGAACCTGCCACTTGGCAGTGCACTGAAGAAGAAGAAGAAGACATGTAGTTTTGACAGTTTAAATTTGTACATGAATCAGAAGGCAAATATCAAAATCCAGCAAAGATTCTCTGAGGAGGGTGAAATAGGACGGGGGGGGGGAGGTAAGACAGGGATGTTGTATTCCACCACCACTGTTTAATCTCTATGCAGTGACGGCAATGGTTAAGGCAATGGAAGGTATTGAGGAAGGAATAACTATTGGAGATAAATTGCTGAAAGGTGTGAGGTTTGCAGATGATCAAGGTATGCTCGCTAGTACAGAAGCAGGATTGCAAAAGGTTATGGATAGTCTGAATGTCACAGTATTATGAAATGGCATGAAGATTAATATAAAGAAGACAAAGGTTATGAGAGTGTCTAGGAGTCACAGGGATGTAAATATTACATTGAATAATACGCTACTAGAACAGGTATGAAGCATTAAATATATGAGACGCACCATCACGGATGATAGGAAGTGTGAAACGTAAGTAAAATGTAGAATTGCTCAGGGGAAGAGGCTTTTGGCAACAGAAAAGAACTAACAAATGTTTTTGGGAAAAACACAAAGATAAAGATTGTGAAAACGTTGGTCTGGTTGACCCTTCTGTATGTATTTGAAACGTAGATATTAAAGAAAGAAGGTGGCAGGAAACTATAAGCATCGGAAATATGGTTAAGGAGTAGATAGGAAAAGATAGTTGGACTGACAAAGTTTCAAATCAAGAAGTTTTTAAAAGAGTCTGTAAAGATAGACAGTCGGTAGAAGACTTTCTTCTTCTTGTGATAAAAATTAGAAAGAAAAGCTGGATAGAATATATCATAAGGGCGGATGGTTTGCTAAAGGATGTAATAGAAGGAATAAAGAGAGGGAAAGAGTAAGAGGAAGACCGAGACATGGGATGCTGGATGATCTTATAACAAATTCATGTATAGAGATGAAAACGAAGGCTGAGGATAGAATTGAGTGGAAGAGTTACGTGCCATGGACCTGCCGTTAGGCAGTGCAGTAGAAGAAGAAGTTTCGACAGTAATTAATTTCTTGAGTAAAGCTTTGCTTCACTTCAGTGCAAGAATTCGAATAGAGAAGTTAATCAAGAGGACAGTAACTCACTTCTTTTCTTTTTTGTATATTTCAAGAGATTTCTTATTTTTCTTCAATTATGCCAGGTATTAAATTAGTACTGATCTGCTTTGAGCCATAAAATTGATATTCTTCTTTTCTGCTGTTTTGTGTGACTTTCACCGTTTGCTAATTTCAAAAAGCCTGCTCTCATTGGATGACGCTCTGTATTGTTGATACCTAGTGATATCTTATAGTACTTGAGATTAGTACTTCGGCTGCCCTTTTGTACATGTAGTTTCTCTCTCTCTCTCGTTCTTAGTGCACTGCCTATTGGCAGGTCCATGGCATATAACTCCTCCACATATTTCTGTCCTCTGCCTTTTTTATATCAGAGTATGAAGTAGTTATTAAATCATCCAACATCCCAAGTCTCGGTCTTCCACTAATCTTTTTTCCTGCCATTCTTCCCTCAATTACCTCTTTCAACAAATCTTTCCCTTTCAGTTCATGACAGGACAGGTACTTTTCAGTACCCAGCCAGTTCGTATTTCTATTCCTTATGATATCTCTCAATTGTCTCTTTATTATATAACTCATGTTTAGCACTTCTTCGTACATGTAAGTAAGTTGGTCAGTCCATTTGGTCTTCGCCATTGTTGTCCATAGCCATAATTCGAATGCTTCTAGTTCTCTAATAGCTTCCTATCTTAACGTCCATGTTTCACAACAGTTCAATAGGTTGGTCCGCAATGAAGTCCTAACAAGCTTTATCTTCCTGGCTTTCTTCGCACATTTAGTTGGTAATTCCTTCCTCTTACTGGAGGCCTCTTTTTGCATTTTATTTCGGTTCCACATTTTTTAGTTTATTTTTCTAAAGTAGTCTAAGTTTCGATTGCTTAGACTGCCTTGTCCTTATTCATGTTGTATTGAGATTGTGCATATATCTGTTTGATATTGCTAATGTGTGTCTGTCGTGAATGATGACTGTAGTTGTCTCTTCTCTTGCGTGACTTCACGTGCTTGCTGTTGGAAGCAATCCTCAATTGTTATGGTTCTGGAAATTTAACGTCCGGAGGAGGATTTATGACTTAATTGGAGCGGCCGAGCTTTAACACTCAGTGTTAATGATGTGCTTGTATTTATGTTTGGCTTGGCCATGTGCAAAATGAGGTAGCTCGGTGTTCTCTCGGAGGAGTGAAGCTTGAGCCTTCTTTCCATACTGTGATTTGTAAATTGTGATCAGTGAAGTGTGAAGTGATATGATCAGTAAAATGGTAAGTGTTAAGTGTTTGTATGGCTTGGCCGTTTACCAAGTGAGGTCGCTCGGAGGAGCGAAGCTTGGGCCTTCTTTTCATATAGTAATCTGTGAATTGTGATCAGTGAAGTGATAAGTGAATTGTGATCAATTAAGTGTAAAGTGTTTGTATGGCTTGGCCGCTTACCAAGTGAGGTAGCTCGGTGTTCTCTCGGAGGAGTGAAGCTTGAGCCTTCTTTCCATGCTCTGATTTGTAAATTGTGATCATTGAAGTGTTAAGTGATTTGATCAGTAAAGTGGTAAGTGTTAAGTGTTTGTATGGCTTGGCCGTTTACCAAGTGAGGTAGCTCGGTGTTCTCTCGGAGGAGTGAAGCTTGAGCCTTCTTTCTATACTGTGATTTATGAAATGTGATCAGTGAAGTGTTAAGTGCTGTGATCAGTAAAGTGTTGGATATTAAGTGTTTGTATGGCTTGGCCATGTGTCAAGTGAGGTAGCTCGGTGTTCTCTCGGAGGAGTGAAGCTTGAGCCTTCTTTCCATACTGTGCTTTGTGAACTGAGATCAGTGAAGTGTTAAGTGTTGTGATGAGTGAAGTATTGGATATTAAGTGTTTGTATGGCTTGGCCATGTGTCAAGTGAGGTAGCTCGGTGTTCTCTCGGAGGAGTGAAGCTTGAGCCTTCTTTCCATACTGTGATTTGCGAATTGTGATCAGTGATGTGATAAGTGCTGTGATCAGTGAAGTCTTACGTGATTTGATCAGTAAAGTGGTATTAAATGTTTGTATGGCTTGGCCGTTTACCAAAGGAGGTAGCTCGGTGTTTACTCGGAGGAGTGAAGCTTGAGCCTTCTTTCCATACTGTGATTTGTAAATTATGATCATTGAAGTGAAAAGTGAATTGTGATCAATTAAGTGTTAAGTGATTTGATCAGTGAAGTCTTGGGTGTTAAGTGTTTGTATGGCTTGGCCGTGTACCAAGTGAGGTAGCTCGGTGTTCTCTCGGAGGAGTGAAGCTTGAGCCTTCTTTCCATACCTCGTATCTCGAACCTGTTTGTTGTTTTTCGCTGGTAATTGTGAAGTTGTTCACCTGGACCGCGTGTGAGTTCTCTCAACTTCTTAGTCATATTCTCAGAAGTGTTTTCTCCTCTTGAACACTGGCTGGAGTGCTCGTTAATTATGTGAGTTGAGATGTTTCGTGTAGAGATGAGATGCTCTGTAATTTGTATTGTCTGTGTCTGTTATTTTGTATGTTATTATTTTTCTACGAGTTACTATTCACTCTCGATTCGGAATTCGAATAGAGTAAGCTCTTTGAAGGTTTTTGTAGTTTTTTTACTTGTCCAATCACCGAGAGTTGTAAAGTGCGGGGCAGTTTGATGTTCGTAGATAGATGAACGTTGCTGTTCATTTTCTTTTTTCTAGTAACTTTTTTGAACGTACGAGTTATTGTCCTTTATGATACACTTCTCTCACTGCTCCAGTACAGTATTAACGATTCTTGTTTAGTTTATTGGTTAGCTGTGGTGCGCTTAGTCACGGTTTGTCATCGTGTGTTAGTAATTGTGTGCTGTGAGTGTTTTGTTTCCTCCCGAGAGTTCTCTTGTGGAGATGATGACAGCTTCGTCTGGCTGCAGGTTCTTCTTCTTCTTCGACCTCGAGCTGCTTCTGAGGATCTTTTGAACTGATCATGTATCGAGAACTTTGCGTTTTTTGGGTTTACTTTCCTTTTGATATCTTTTTCTTGGCCATTTTGCTTTAACTGTAGTTTTGCTTATGCCTTCGTTCTCTTTAAAAATCCAGCTTCTCCATCTTGTGTTTTAGGATTTTAAAAATCTAAAACCTGAAAAACCAATCATTGCACCCTCCTGTGTTGAATCAGGATGTTGTTCTGTTCAGGTTTTAAATATAGCCTAGTTGGTAGCGCGGATTGGAGTGGACCTTTAGGAAAGAAGCTATATGGAAACTAGAGGCATTGGAAATGTGGATATGGAAAAGAATCGAAAGGATTAGTTGGACTCGAAAAGTAATAAATGAGGAAGTTCTGGAGAGAGTTGCAGAGATAGGCAGTTGATAAATGCATTAAGAAATAAAAGTAATGCATAGAAAAAAGGTTTGGATGAAACTCGTTCTAATGGGGGAAAGTCTACTAAATGAGGTCATAGAAGACAGAATGTAAGGAATTAGAGACAGAGACAGGCCTAAAATGGGAATGTTAGATGATTTACAGATCCACTCATATGTGGGCATGAAGAGGAAAGAGGAAGACAGAGAAGAGTGAAGGGGTTATATACCATGGACCTGCCAGTATGCAGTGCTCTAAGAGATAGGTAATAGCACATTTTAAAGCAAATTACGAGCTAATCTGAAGTTAAAATGAGATAAAATTAATCTTTACTTCAGAAGTCTCACAAAATTTATTAATTTGAAGTTAATATTTTTAGATTAGAAATTTTTCTGCTGTAAATTGTGGAAATATATGTGTGCAAATGAAGAGGAAGGCGGAAGACAGAGAAGAATGGAGGCGTTATGTACCATGGACCTGCCGGTAGGCAGTGCACTAAGAGAAAGAGAAATTGTGAATGTATTCAGAAAATTTAGTATTACTTCCTTGAATATATATTTATCTTTTATTTATTGAATTAATAATGTTTTATTAATGAAGTATTTCTTCATAATTATGCTATTTGATAATTTATATTGTTATTTTTACATTGTTATTATTTAGTAGTTTAAATAGCAAATAATTATTGTATATCTTATAAACTAAAATAAATTACTTAATCAATATTTATAATATGCATGTTCTGTATAGCACGCTGCTTGTACAGAATCCAGGACTGCTGGTCTACATCTCAAAGAGTGGTAATGAATAGATGATATCCTGTGATGTCCAAGTCGTTGCGAACTATGATTTGATTGCTTTTGAATTTTTTAAAATATCTACTTTCAGCTTGTGTCTTCCAAAGCGACAAACTGGTCGATGATATCCCACTTCCTCTTTGTTAGAGATCTTCACTAAAGGCTTATATGTGTTTATGCTTGTATGTGTTTATGCGTGTATGTGTTGATGCTTGTATGTGTTGATGCTTGTATGTGTTCATGCTTATGTGTGTTTATGCTTGTATGTTTTGATGCTTGTATGTGTTTATGCTTGTATGTGTTTATGCTTGTATGTGTTAATGCTTGTATGTTTTGATGCTTGTATGTGTTTATGCTTGTATGTTTTGATGCTTGAATTTGTTTATGCTCGTATGTGTTGATGCTTGTATGTGTTGATGCTTGAATGTGTTGATGTTAGTACGTGTATGTGTTGATGCTTATATGTGTTGATGTTTCAATGTGTTAATCCTTGTATGTGTTGATGCTTCAAGGTATTGATGCTAGTACGTGTATGTGTTGATGCTTGTATGTGTTGATGCTTGTATGTGTTGATGCTTCTTTGTGTTGGTGCTTGAATGTGTTGATGCTTGAATGTGTTGATGCTTTTATGTGTTTATGCTTGTATGTGCTGATGCTTGTATGTGTTGATGCTTGTATGTGTTGAAGCTTGTATACGTTTATGCTTGTATGTGTTGATGCATGTATGTGTTGATGCTTGTATGTGTTGAAGCTTCTCCATGTATGTGTTGATGTTTGTATGTGTTGATGCTTGAATGTGTTGATGCTTGTATGTGTTGATGCATGTATGTGTTGATGCTTGTATGTGTTGATATTTGTATGTGTTGAAGCTTGTACGGGATGTATGTGTTGATGCTTGTATGTGTTGTTGCTTGTATGTGTTGATGCTTGTATGTGTTGATGCTTGTATGTGTTTATGCTTGTATGTGTTAATGCTTGCATGTTTTGATGCTTGTATGTGTTTATGCTTGTATGTTTTGATGCTTGAATTTGTTTATGCTCGTATGTGTTGATGCTTGTATGTGTTGATGCTTGAATGTGTTGATGTTAGTACGTGTATGTGTTGATGCTTATATGTGTTGATGTTTCAATGTGTTAATCCTTGTATGTGTTGATGCTTCAAGGTATTGATGCTAGTACGTGTATGTGTTGATGCTTGTATGTGTTGATGCTTGTATGTGTTGATGCTTCTTTGTGTTGGTGCTTGAATGTGTTGAGATGCTTTTATGTGTTTATGCTTGTATTGTTGATGCTTGTATGTGTTGATGCTTATGTGTTGAAGCTTGTATACGTTTATGCTTGTATGTGTTGATGCATGTATGTGTTGATGCTTGTATGTGTTTAAGCTTCTACTGTATGTGTTGATGTTTGTATGTGTTGATGCTTGAATGTGTTGATGCTTGTATGTGTTGATGCATGTATGTGTTGATGCTTGTATGTGTTGATGTTTGTATGTGTTGAAGCTTGTACGGGATGTATGTGTTGATGCTTGTATGTGTTGTTGCTTGTATGTGTTGATGCTTGTATGTGTTGATGCTTGTATGTGTTTATGCTTGTATGTTTTGATGCTTGAATTTGTTTATGCTCGTATGTGTTGATGCTTGTATGTGTTGATGCTTGAATGTGTTGATGTTAGTACGTGTATGTGTTGATGCTTATATGTGTTGATGTTTCAATGTGTTAATCCTTGTATGTGTTGATGCTTCAAGGTATTGATGCTAGTACGTGTATGTGTTGATGCTTGTATGTGTTGATGCTTGTATGTGTTGATGCTTCTTTGTGTTGGTGCTTGAATGTGTTGATGCTTGAATGTGTTGATGCTTTTATGTGTTTATGCTTGTATGTGTTGATGCTTGTATGTGTTGATGCTTGTATGTGTTGAAGCTTCTACATGTATGTGTTGATGTTTGTATGTGTTGATGCTTGAATGTGTTGATGCTTGTATGTGTTGATGCATGTATGTGTTGATGCTTGTATGTGTTGATATTTGTATGTGTTGAAGCTTGTACGGGATGTATGTGTTGATGCTTGTATGTGTTGTTGCTTGTATGTGTTGATGCTTGTATGTGTTGATGCTTGTATGTGTTTATGCGTGTATGTGTTTATGCTTGTATGTGTTGATGCCTGTATGTGTTGATGCTTGTATGTGTTGATTCTTGTATGTGTTGAAGCTTGTACATGTATGTGTTGATGTTTGTATGTGTTGATGCTTGAATGAAGTTGTTTAATTTTTGAATTTATATCTTAAGTTTTAGACACTTACGGGTTGGAAGAATTTGCGTAATAGGTTAAGGATGGATAGGCACCCCCTGCATTCTGTTTAATGTCGTCATGGACAACAGTAGCATTGGTCTCTTGCTATTGTTCGTTTAGTTGTTGTTATTGGTTGTTTAGTGAAAATATGGAGAAAATAATTTACGACATTTATCTTAGGAACTACATTTTTACTTTTAAGTTATAGCATGATTTGAAAGACATTTTTAACCATTTAAATAGCTATAGTCATTAAGCTTAAGTTGTTTTAAAACCAACGCACTATCAATTTTGAAATTCTATTAAAGTTATACAAAATAAAAATTACATATTTCTGGAGAAGAAGTGTCGAGATTTAATATGTATTGCTTTAGAAATTTATTATCAATCAGCTGATTTTGTTTACTATGAACATTGCACAGTTTTTAATAAATTATCTGGATCCTGAACAAGGCCTGATTATTTTAATAAATATTTATGATCCGTATTGATTTAGGTAAGTCTTGCATTATAAGCTTGCTATGTGATGATTCTGATAAAGTTTTTAAATGATGTAATTGATGTGTTATTGTGTTTAATTATGCGCAATATTTGTTGGGATTTGGCCAGGATTGATATGAGTCGGCAGGAATTTCTGTAAGCTCGATCGTGTGTTTATGTTTTACGACATAAACACACGCCGTCTAGCTGCTGTGAGCCTGAAGCGGCGAAACAAATGCTTTCTCTGAGTCCGTAATCGTGACTGCACAGTAATTACGCATTTCGTTGCAGTGATGTGATATGTTCTAATATTGTAACGAAGTCCTAAATTGTACCTAATTGTACTGTTACTTTTTCGAAATTTTTCTTATACTTGATGTAATTGTTCCAATTTTCTTGAAGGTAAGTAAGCTTATCTGAATACTTTTAGGACAGCTCTCTACTATTTAAAAAGGTCACTAGACAATAATATTGTCTACTTATGTAAGTAATAAATTGAAAAAAACACATTGTAAGAGATTTGTTGAGTTACGAAGGAAGTTGTTAATGCTTAACATAGTCACATTTTGGTTACTTTTATGTAGAGGTAATTTAAAGTTTCCAAATGTTTGCATGCCGTTAAGAACTGCACCAATTGTAAACTGTATGTATCTTAAGGGGGGAACTCGTAATAAGTGTGGAAGCCACATTAAGGTGTGGAAAAGTTGTAGACTTTGTGATGAAACCTCCTTATTAGTCAACAGAGTGCCTCTTACTGAATGTTAATGTAAACTTTGAATTGGAGTATGTACTGGGGAGCTGTGACTGGCAGAACATTAAAAAAGATAAGAAAAAAGCTTAGAAAATGAGTGAATAATAAAAAATATGTGCATATATCTGTGAATCTACTGATTTATAATAATTTATGTTATAGTGCTCAATATGTGATAATTCTTAATGAAATTTGTTGTAATTCAACAAAAATTTATGCCACTGCTCTCTCCTATCCAATAAACATCACTAATAAGGTAAAGGAACTTGAAATTTAAGGCTAAAAATCCAATTCAATTTCTAATGACTCTTAATTATATAATTTTTCAATTCTTAAATCAACGAACTAAGAAAACTAAATTTGACAACCTACTACCTATGGAATTTTTTCTAATTCATCACATTTGAAAATATAGATATTATAGGACAGAAGACGAGCTGAAGAGGACACATTGTAAGAGGAGATAGTTTACTAAAAGAAGTTTTAGAAGAAAAAATGAAAGTAAAGAAAAGTTCAGGAAGACCAAGATTAGAAATGTTAGACAATTTAAAGATCCATTCATATGTGGCCATGCAGTAACATCGCTTTCTATTGAGGAAACTGACTTTGTCATTAGCTTTACCTGCTTTTTGTGATTAAATATATATTTATATGTATATTCATGCGCATGTACATATTATCTAGACTTCATCATATTCATGAGTGAAGGAGACGCAGTTTCAAAATTAAGGCCAGGTTCCGAGTCATTGTCCAGTTCTGATCTCAGGGACAACCAGCCTATCTGGTTTTCTGCCGGGTGAGTTATTTTTTCTTTCTATTGACACTGAGTTATGGATAACTCCTGTAAATCAGTTAATCAACAGTCTGAATGAATTCACTGCAGGAATTTTTAAATCTAGTAATATCTATTTTACATCAATGTATATTTTAATCATATATTACAATCTGTTAATAACCCTTTAACTTTCTTTATACAGCAATGCTGTATGCCTTTTGGTATCTCATCAATTTGCAGTTAACAGTTAAATTATATAGAATATAAATCTATTCTGCATATAAAATGATTTGATGAACATTTTGATCCTTCTTTTAACGTTTTTTATCTTCGATTTAAGCATCAGTTTGTTCAATCGAACCACATTTTAAGTTTTTATTTCAGTGGATTTTTTCATTTCAGCCATACTTAAAGTTATAACTGACAAGCTCTAAGCTTATAATGATGATAGCTTTAACTGATAAGCAATTCACGTACATGTAGCTCATTGTATGTTAGTGTTATTTTATTATCAAATGTAATGTTAATCCAGTTTTCCATTTATTTGCACCTGATATGTATTGCATCTTATATGCTAGTTTGTACTTGCATACTGTGGTTGATATCTGAGTTATTTAAAATTAGTTTATCGATGCTGTATTTTAATGATGCAGCAATGCAGATCTATGCAAAGAATGATCGTGATTACTTTCATAAAATCTTGTAATAAAATAATTTCAGAGGTGTATTTGAGTTTTTCTGGAAAATAATTATATGTTTCATGTTTTATAGACGCAGCCTGCTGCCATATGAGGAAAGTTTTGCGATGATACTGGACATTGACAAATGGCCGATGTTTGCTCTGCTCGAGGCCGAGTTTCTGTCGTCTATTCGACTGGTGTGTGTTTTTGGAAGCGGCAATGAAGCCGTGGTGGTAACAAAAGATGATGAAGTTTACTCTATGGGACTGAATAGTAGCGGCTGTCTGGGACTCGGTTAGTATATAAAATATCATTTGAAAGTTAGAATAATTTTGCAATAATAATAGCATTCACTTGTTACAGAAAATGCAAAAGCTTGCGTAGCAGTACAAGCAGTAGTAGCAACAAAGCAATGCAAAATATTTCACTGCTGTTATGTGGTTAAATAATTATAAAATATTAAACAAAATATCAAATACAGGGCTTCCCTAACACATGTATTTAGTAAAAATCTTTATTGAGCATCATCATATTAAAATCGGTATGGAAGGATGAAACGATGGGCTCTATCTCTAAGTCTATGTGAGTTATGTATTTTAAGCAGTGGCAGTGTTTGACATATTCTGTTATAAACATATTTGAAATATTCGGTTTTTCCAAAAATTTTATTTCATAACAAAATAATTCTTGAGCAGCCAGCTAGTAATCATATTCAGAACTCTTAAATCAATTAAATATGATGTTTTTTGTTTTTAGGAAATCCCTCATGTATTCTACTTTAGCGCCAGTTTTACTAACTAACTAAAATGTTAAAATTAACAACTTATTAAAATGTCCTAGAATTTGATTTCTACTGCTACAGGAGATGTTTTGAGTGGTCTTGAGCCTCGTAAAGTCGATCAGCTTTGCTATAAGAACATCGTTAGTTTTGCGTGTGGTTCTGGGCCTCATGTTCTCGCTCTAACTGCTAGTAAGTCTGTTACTGTTATCCTATTTGAATCTGTTTTTAAAGAAAATGAAGATCTCTTTTCGTCAATTAGACATCTAAACAAATGTAATAAGTATCTTATAACGAACGAATCAGTGCAGGCTACACAACACAAGTGCGATAACTAATGAATATGAAATAACTGAAACTGTTGTTTTTACAAACACGTTCAATATGTAGTAAACGGTTAAAATTTCAATTTGTTGTAAAAACAAGTTTCTGACATTAAAAGAAAGCTTATCCATTGAAATGAAAATAATTTGTTTTTAGGTGTCAGTATATACATTCATGCAGAATCTCTTACTCATGCAGTTGACAAATACATATCTTCCTCGTTTTGTATACTTAATACTTCTACTTCCAATTTCCGTTGTAGGTTGAAAACACATTTCTTCCCACCATAGACTTGTCATCTTGCCTGACTGTTTTTTTATTACCGGACCAGCACCGTTTAGGATCTTTTTCTTTCTCTTTGGCACATGTTTTTCAGATCGTTTGGGGTGAATTGATTTGTTGTGACGTGTGATGGTGGACGTCCCTGACATCATCCTTGCATGAGGAAATGGTCGTTAAATCTTTATTACTATTATTATTATTAATAGAAGCAGTCCGAATCTCTTCTCATTTTTCTTCCTGTTTTAATCTTCCTCTGATTCTTTTGAGTGTTGTTAGATGAAATTATCATATTCTTTTATTTAGGCGAAGTAAAGTAATTTCTACAGTATTGTCCAGGATGTGTTGCAGTTAAAAATGTACCTATATATTAAATGTATTTCCTTGTTAATTGTGAGCTTAATTAAACTAACCTTGCGTGCTGAGTTTGTCTAATTTACATTGACATAGTCTCTATTTGATATGCATGTAGAGATTTGCTGTGATAGAACATTACTTGTTTATGATTTCTAAATATATAAATTATTGCTGTTGATAGCCAGTAGATGTTAGTTCTGGTAGTAAGCTTATTTTAAAATTAAATGAAAATTGTATCGTCATGTTAGCATTAAATGTGAATTAGTTTTTCTTAAATATTTTTCTTAGAATAAATATAGATTTTTAAAAGGGTTCGTATATTAGTGGTGATTTAAGTACTGTAATTAATTGATAAATGTAATGAATTAATACATTAATTGATAAACGTTATAATTTGCATTCAATTTCGTTGTAATTTATTCAGGCGGGGATGTATTTAGTTGGGGACACAATGGGTATTGTCAGTTAGGCAATGGTTCAACCAGTCAGGGTTCAACTCCCACTCTAGTCACTGTTAATCTCACGAGTCGTAAGGTTGTCGAGGTTGCGTGCGGCAGCCATCACTCTCTAGTCAGGACAAGCGACGGAGAGGTGCGTCAAGTAAAAAGCTGGTAAAGCTAAGGTTAACGTCAGTTTCCTTACTCGAAAGCGATGTCTGTCAGTGACGGGCGAGCCCAGGATTTGAACCCGCATCAACTGATCCGCGGTCGAGTATCTTACCGACTTCGCCACTGGCTCCAGCCAAGTAAGTAAGTATTGGTGTACTTACTGTGCTTGTTTTACTTATTGTACTTGCTGTTATTGTACTTATTGAACATTTAGTGTACTTACCGTCCTGACCGCGGGTCACGGATCAGTTTGTGCGGGGTTCAAATCCTGGGCTCTCACGTCACTGACATCGCTTTTCAGTTAGGAAAACTGACGTTAACATTAGCTGTAATTATTGTAATTAATTATTTTACTTGCGCACATATTTGACATTTAAAAATGTCAGTATTTAAAGTGTTATTTACGATAAATCTCAAAGTGATGAGGCAAACTGTGATAAAAACAGTACTATCTTCTGTCAAATGAGACTTTATTTAATTCAACTAGTAGGTATTATTATTTAATTGAGCTAGTAGGTATAATTATTTAATTCAACTAGTAGGTATAATTATTTAATTCAACTAGTAGGTATAATGCATTAACATTTTCAAACGTTTCTCAGACATTTTACTTAGATAAATTGTATAAATGTTTAGTATTGTCTCTTGTTTGGCTGTAGTGCCACTCACACATTGAAACAATTGATAAAGTGATACTATACCTGTACCCTGTGTAGTTATTAATTATTCTGTGCTACAATCTGTACTATAGGGATGATGTAATTTTTTCAACCTGAATGCAGGTACAGGGATTCTGCTCCTAATCCTTCATAAAATGCCAAACACGACGAGTAAAGATTAGTATTTTTCTGTATCGATGCAGGTTTACGCTTGGGGTCAGAATAATTGTGGTCAGGTTGGATCAGGCACCACGGCGAATCAGCCATCACCCCGCAAAGTCTCTGCCTGCATTGGTGAGAACTAAATTTAATCAAACTATCATAACATTTCATATTGAATATAACAGCTTCAGCATTAAAAATATTATTTTCGATAAATCTAAAAGTGATTATTTTGTTCACTGCTCTGGCAGATATCCCCTCAGGGAAGGGATATGGCACAACGGTTAGAGTGTTCGCCTTGGTTACAAGTGACCTGGTTTCAAAATGCAGCTCGGTCAACAAATGATGGATATTCCCTTGGGTCCATGGAACGTTAATCTTGTATCGAATCTGCTGCCGATTGGCGCTATCAATAGCATAGATAAGCTTAACTATGGAAAGGATTAATATTAACTTGCCTAGAACCTGTGAAGCGGTCTCGAAGGCCGGCCACCGGCCATGACACCGCTATAGAAATTGTCGGAGATTATTATTATTATTATTGAGATAAATTTTCATAATAATAATAAAGGTGTAACGGTTTAACGTCCGTTTCCTCATACAAGGGTGATGTCAGTGGCGTCCCATCATCACATGTCAGCACAAATCTATTCACCCCAAACGATCTGAAGAAGCATGTTCTAAAGGGAAATAAATTGATATTATTAATAATAGCGTCATAATAATAACGTCATACTATCTTCTGTTGTCAGTTAAGATGAGCTTCTTTCAATCCAACTCGTTAATATTGGTGGAATGTTTATAATTTTAATACATATAATTATAATTATAATTATTATTGTAATTATATATTATAACTACTTAGGTCACCGGAAGGCCCTGTTCATTTCTTGTGGTCAGACGTCATCAATGGCTGTCTTAGATAATGGAGATGTAAGACCTTTAATTTCCATACATTAGCTTTAGCTGATATGATAGAAGTAGTATACAGTATAATGTATATATGGCAATGTACATATCAAAATATTAACTTTAAAATGTACCACGAAAATTAATTTATATTAATTAATAATGAGCATTAAGTAATGATATTTAATTAATACTTTAATTTGCACAGTAGTCCAGAGTAAAATATGCTACAGTTAATTAAAGATGACATTCTGTTGCTACGATCCTTACGAAATATGTGGATATAATTTAGTATAAAGATATTAAGATAAATAAGATGTTAATTGGTTAATTACTTAATTACTTAATTAAATATGTAGATATCATGGGTGTTATCATCATTAAATGCTAGAAGAATAATCGCCCAATGTCTACTGGCCTGGAAAGTCAGTAGTGATGGCAATAGTGAAGTCCATGAAGAAAAACACAGGAACTGATACTGAAAAATTGATTTTGTGACAATTCTGACAATTTTCAGGTTTTTGGTTGGGGATACAATGGCAACGGTCAGTTAGGAGTTGGTAACAATGTCAATCAGCCGAATCCCTGTAGGGTGGCAGGACTACAGGGCGTCATTATAACGAGGGTAAGGGTATTTTGTTTTTTAGAGATTGAGTAGCTAAAACATTTTGCTTTCATAGAACACTTAATCCTGATTAAACTTCTATGCAGTATTCACTCACATTTGAAGTCGAAAAAGTCTTTTAAATGAAGTTTGAAGTCTTTTAAATTATTATTATATACTGCAATATACAGAAGTCATGACGGTATGAAACGCACAACACAAATCAAACTAACATACAAATAACTCCAGCTACCGACATCGCCACTGGCTGGAGACAGTAGCGAAGTCGGTAAGATACTCGACCGCGGATCAGTATATACGGCGTTCATATCCTGTGCTCGCCCGTCAATGATATCGCTTTCGAGTGAGGAAACTGACGTTAACATTAGCTTTTTTAAAGCAGATAAAGAAAGTTAACGTGTATAACTGGAATTACTGAACGATACTCCTGTTTAATTCATAATTTATCGATAATCTATTTAAAAACAAACATTCAAAATATAACCAAAACCTAAAACGAGTTTCTGGTGGTGAATCTGGTATCTGAATTGCATATTGTATTGTATTGTGTTGTATTATATTGTATTGCATTATATTGTAGTGTATTATATTGTATTATATTGTATTGTATTATATTGTATTGTATTATATTGTACATTGTATTATATTGTATTATATTGTACATTGCATTATATTGTAAAGTAGTATTTTTATTACATTATATTGTACATTGTATTATATGTTTCTTTTGTGTAGATTGCATGTGGCTGCACACACACTCTAGCCCTGTCTGACGACGGGGCATTGTTTTCCTGGGGGGCTAATTCCTACGGTCAGCTCGGCACCGGAAATAAGGCGAATATTGTGACGCCAAACCGTGTGGCGACAGAGAAGGGAAGGTCAGTTACTCAATCTGTACCTAGTACAACTTACAGAATCTTTAAAAAGTACAAATCTGCCATTTTGTCAGTGCAGATTTGTACTTTTTGGTACAAATCTAAACTGATTTGTACAAAAATTTCTGATTTTTTGCAGATTTGATGGTCTGTCTTTCGTTCATTGAAGTGGTATTTGAGATCATGTCAATTGACATTGTTTTCTTAATAAAAGTCGTTTACAAAATAAATATATTTGGAACATATGTGATAATTCGCTATTTGCAACTTATATCAGACACTAACGTTTGATTAGATGATATCATCTGGTTAGATGATATCATCTCACATTGTCGGATAAATTGAAGACAATAGATTCGCATGTCTGCATGTTGGACAGTGTGAATTTTTAATTGAGAAATAAAGTTCAAATATTAACAGGAACAGCTGTTGAGCACAACAACTCTCACATTCCTTTTTATGGAATTTTTTGCTTCTAGAACTTGTACAATTGGATAATTTTTGGCACTTGTACCTTAAATTGAATTATATGACAGACAACCAATATATTGAAGTTGTTAGAAAATTGTTTGTATTTAAAATTACACCGTAAATTTGCTAATATTGATGTAGAAAATACAAACAGAGTGCATAGATACTATATACTCTGTTATACAGATTTGAAATTATAATTTAAGCACGTAAAATTTGAAAATTATATGTCTTTTTAATTTACTAACTATGCAGTTTTAGGATGTTACAATAAAGTGTAGTGATAATAAATATATGATTTTCAATGGTAATTGTTTATTTGCTGACTTTGATATGAATAGATTCGTTGATATTGCCGCTACGCACTACAACCACACGTCTGCCGCAATGACACAGACTGGTCGGGTTTTTATGTGGGGGCAGTGTCGCAGTCAGTCAGTTTGTCTGCCGATGGAAACGCATTTTACCAGCATGCACGACGTGTTCGCTTGTTTCGGTAGCCCATCTGTAACATATCGTCCTATGAAAGTCGGTAAGCTTACAATTCATCTATGAAGGTAGTTGAATATCGATGTTAGGTGTTTCTCTATATTTAACCTTAATAAACCATTTTAAAATTGTAGAAATAGTTTGCATTTACTGGTCTTTAAATATATAGCGTACCTTGAAGGTGTAGAAAATTCTCACAATTCGATTGATTGGGCCGTAACGTACAATTCTAGTAGTTTATTAGATACCTGAATTATATGCAGTTTGACTTAGTATTGAAGGTTTCAATAATTTATACTAGATTATACAGGTTGTTTGCCAGTTGTCTTGCATTCAGAATCTTGAATAATTCATTAATGAGACATTGTCACGCATTGATGAATATTCATGAGGTCTTCATCGATTGTTGAATATTCACAATGTCATTATTGCTCAATTGACTAGTTCAGCATATTTTGCTTGAAAAACAAGATAAACTGACACGATAAAATTAATTCGTTCTCACGTTATTGCCATGTTTACATGATATGGTGAACCTTTATCATACTGTAAATATATTTAAATTAGTAGATTATTTAGTTTATTTTTTTGGTAGTTTTTATTTTTTATTTTGGTATTTGTTAACTATGAGCAGAGCCGTATGAGTGCAGGAAAGTTGCAGAGAGTATACAGAGGGCTTTTGACGATCCGGTTTGTTAGCTCTGTCTCTCTATTTGTTTATCTTTCTCTCTTTTCTCTCTCTCTCTCTCTATTTATTTATCTTTCTCTCTTTTATCTCTCACTCTCTTATTTATATCTTTTTCTCTCTCATCTCTATCTCTCCCTTATAATTATTTTTATCTCTTTCTCTCTAATCTCTCTCTCTCTCTCTCTCTCTCTCTCTCTCTCTCTAGTCTCTAATGATTTATTTGTTTCTCTCTCTCTCTCGCTCGCTCTCTACACACTCTCTCTCTCTCTCTCGTTCTTCATGCTGCACTCCGGCGATCAACAATTTGCTGTGATATGCCTCGGATAGAGATTAATGAAGTCCCTAGATTTGATGGTAGCTTCAGAGAAACATGAATTATTTGATGATGTCCCTGTATAATTAATTAATTAACATATAAATTATAGGTGTGGGAATATCATAATATACTTTCTTTCTTTGGATTTTGGCTTTTATTGATGTGGGTTTTTCCTAACCTCCATTTTAACTTTTCATATAGATGTTTTATTAAAAAAAATTAGAATTCAGCATTGTTCGTATGTTTAATGGTTTTGATATTGGCAGAAGTTTGCTGATGATCGTGATCATTTGATTTACCGACTCTTTCTTTTTCAATAATATTTTTGTATTTGTTATATATTACAGGGCAATAATTTCAATCTTTATAAAACGAATAGAAGAGGTTATAGGGGATTGACTGATGATATGGTGTGGGATAGAGAGGAGTGGATAAGGTCTATTCGTATCCCTACCCTAGTTAAACTGGGATTAAATGGAAGATGATAATGATGACGACGACGATGATGATGATGGTGGTGGTGGTGGTGGTGGTGGAGTGGTAGTGATGATGATGATGATGATGATGATGATGATGTTATATTACAGGGCACATCTGACATCAGGTTTTCTGTTGAGAGTCGAATGATTCACGTACACAAATCTATTTTGAAGATCAGGTATCCCAGCATGCCATATAAACAATATACAATTTTTCTTATTCTCCAGTCGCTCAAAGGCACCATTGGCGAATGACGTAGCAGAAAAAGAAATTTCGATATTGGAGCGCAGGATGACTTAGTGAAAATCGTAAAATTCACTTAAAATGTAAATTTTAATGTTTGACAAAATCAGTCAAGAAGTACCGACAAACGAGTAAACGAGTATGCGTTTATCTGTTTTTATATCGGCCCATCTTTAGTTTACCCTCAGCTGTGATATATATCATCTCAGTTTATTAAATTATGATTTACTTGACGTAATTTTTGCTATATTTAGTTTGCTGTACACTTTTTGAATATGAGAACTTTTAGTAATTTTTGGAAATCTCTAAGTAAACTAATACATTTGCACATTGCAGGAACACTAATTTGTTCATTTCTTGCAGGTGTGAATACTTTCGGAACATGTTTCGTTCAGAGTGGGATGAGACAGGAAAAGAGTAAGTATTGCATTGTCATATTATTTTACATAACGGATGTAAACTAATTTACTTTTGTTTTATTTTGAAGATTTTGTCGCTGCATTTAATTTTAAATTATCAAAATTATTTTATTTTATTCAATTTTAAGTGAATATATTTTGAAGGGAAATCTATTTTAATTTTAATTTATTTCAACTTTAATTTAAGTCCTAATTTATTCTGAGCAAACTATAATTCTGAGTTTAGCGTAAGTATTCTGATCTTAAGCCTATTCTTAGATAGAGGCAGCTGATAGTCGAACATTGGCCTTCCTCTAAATAGCCAAGTACGATATCAATTAGGATATTCTATCAGTGTAGTCTTTGAATCAATCAATCAAGTGATAATTAATTAACTTCGGCTCATCCTGAGACAAAATTAAAATACGATGTATGCTATTTAAATTAGTTGGTAAGTATAGGGGAATTTCAAATATTTTATGTAGCAAGTCTATTGTGTCTTCTAATATATTTTTGTAAATTGCTATTGATCAATTAATTATTTTCTTTGATCTATTGGAAGCAAGTCTAAGTGTATATTGCGAATAAGTGGTCATAATATTGTGGTAATTGCAATAAATTGTCGGAACTTATAATAATCACTTTCTGTGATTAAAATAGAAATTTTAAAATATTTTATATCTTTTTTCTATTGCTCTGGTTAACATTGCAGCACCATAGAGATTAACCACTACAGCTATGTTGTGTATCACGCTTTTTTGGAATATCTCTATACTGACAAGATAGATCTATGCCCTGACGATGCCATAGGTTAACTGATTATTTTACTATACTCAACTTTGAAAAACTTAATTTTCTGTAGTTTAAAAAATAAACAGTTAGGTGAATTTAATTACTCTATTGCTCGATTACTTAACTAAATTATAGGCCTATGCATTTAAATTTGTAGTATCTTATTTTCAGTTTATAGTTTTATATTTAATATCAATAGTGTATTGGCCTTCTTAACTTTACATATAGGACACAGATATTGACAAATACTTTCCATTTCTATCAAATAAATTTCTATTAAAGATTTCTATCAAATATTTTCCATTAAGAATATTCTTGATTAATTGGCATCAGCGTCCTTCTCTAAAGGTGAATTGAGGTATCAGCAATAGTATCTGAATTTTATTATTAGCTTTGGAATTACGTGTGCCAGTACTTTAATCAGTGAAACGAATCAATCCTATGTGATCTAAATTTATTGTTCATAGTTTTTATTATTTAGGATGTTGATTGACTTTGTAATTGCTTCTTTTCATTTTATGTTTAATTGTGATATTGCAAAATTAAGAGCGTCATGCCCATCAATTTATTGGCATTTTATGGGTGTGTTAAAATTATTTTCATGCATTATTTGATTGGTTTGACAGGAACAATTCACTTAAAAAGCTAAAAGGGCAACAAAAATCCTCCTAAACGACCACATTTATATCAAAGTTACAAACTATTAGAAAGTTTTATAAAGGCTCATCTTCTAGATCGAAGAATTTTTTCTCTTTATTGAGCAGATTAGTAATATTAATATGTGCCTAGGTTTTGCTATTTTATATATCTCATCATAATTTTTTTAATTTTTCGCATGTAGTATTTATTTAGCATATCAAAAGCTTCGTCTTTCTAACGGGAACAACTTGTCGATCAATGGAGTGCTCCTACTGAGCCGAGTGTAGACTGTGATTAGGAATATCTACCTTGAACCTTCCACTAGACTTAAAACAGGAGTTATTATTTAGATATAGGAGATATTATTTACTACATATCTTTTATTTTCAGGTCTGCTAGATCTAGCTAACGCATACTGCGAGCCTCACTTGAAGAGGCTGTGTGAGCGATGCATTAGGTATGGGATCAGCGTCGACAATGCTGCCATGCTGTATGCCGCTGCCATCAAGTTCGACGCTTCTGTAAGTCACAAATATAACTTATAATTTCATTGGTTGGAGTATATTTCTGATATTGATCTCTATAATATTCTCATGAACTGCATTTACTATTTGGGAATTGGTAAGGTCACAAATGATCAGCTAATTTATAGAGCTGCGTTTAACGTCTGTTTCCGTACACTACTGTACTGTTGGAGACATTGCACTGGAGTTTGTTACCAGCTAGTCCTCGTTTCACTGCTGTCGGCACTTTAGATCAGGGATTGACTTTCGTGCTGGTGCAGTCTTCTAACGGGATGGCAAAGTCATTACAGTTTAATATTATTCAACTATTGTTATTAATCTACTGTTATTAAATTATTATTATTAAATTAATATTATTCAACTATTTTTAACCGTAATCAATACTTAATCAATATTAAGTCTTAATGAGATATATATTCAGTTGTTTTACTGTAACGGTTTTTCTGTACTTGGTAATTTAATAGAAATTTTTGTACTTCAGATTTAAGTAGACTCTGCTATAGCGGCTAAGTATGGTATTACCGTACAGAGCCCTGGCTCTTTTACGGTAGCCTCTTTCGTATTGTTGTGTGTTTATCTAGCTACTGATGTTTGTATAATCTGTGCTGTGATGAACAATTAAACGATATGAATGCTGAAAAAAATATATTATTAACTATGATTAACTATTATTACTTATTATTTCATAAATTAAAACATATTAAACTTAATACTTATTTTAACTAATCAACACTATTGTTTCTTCTATTTGTGTTAGGAATTGGAGGATTTCTGCTTTAGATTTATACTCAATCACATGACCGCCGTTAGCCAATCAGAAGCCTTCATGAACCTCGATGAGTCGGTCACGAAGAATCTCATCAAGCTTGCTGGTCAGATGGGTGCTTTCAAGTTCTAGGTGGAAGTGGACAGATTTTTCCAGAACAAACTTTATATTGGTTTTTTCTGATCATGAAACGCTTTTTGCAGTATATTATAATAAAACTGTATAGTTTAGGTTCAGGGTTTGTGCTTTCTTCATGTTTCTTCCACTGGCTAAGAGATAAGGCTGTGCTTAAGTCACTTTTATTCTTAGCGACATCTTGTGTTCCCTGATTTCGAATCGTGCACCGACTGACTTGCTTTTGCGAATTTTAACCAATGAACCATTATGCCATTGATCTAACCTTGTGTTTGTGCTTTGTAATGCTTTATTTAGTCTGAGCTAATTAGTCTTGTTGTTCTTCGTGTAATGTGACAACGTGAGGCTGATTTTGTTGTTAATTTAGTGCCATATCTTAGTTACGTTGTACATTTCTTAGTATTTATTGCACATCTATTGCTTCATCATATCAAAATACTGTGGTAATGGTACATACTGTGAATATTTTGTTTTATAGGTAATTTTGTAACTTTGTCTTGTATTAGTAATAGTTCAGTAATATCGTTATACATTATAGTCTGCTACTGTGGTCATACATTATAGGCTACTACTGTGGTCATACATTATAGGCTACAACTGTGACGTAGCAGCTGACTGAAAACATTTTAAGTGTATTGATATAAGATCTGCAATTGTTTAATATCGTCAAGGGCTATCCTTGAACTCTATGTACTTAATATGCTTATTATAGACTGTGTGGAATCCGGTCACTACAGCTTAGACCAGCCGTACGCTACACGTGTAGTAAGAGGCGCCTCAGAATAACTGGCTCTAGTTGATAAAAAACTTATAGTCATGTTTTTAGCTTTCGTGTTATTTTATGCTGGAGCCAGTGGCGATGTCGGGTAAGTTATTCGACTGCGGATCAGTGTGTGCGGGGTTCAAATTCTGGCCTTCCCGTCACTGACATCGCTTTCGAGTGAGGAAACTAATGTTATCATTAGCTTTACCATCTTTTTTATATTATGTGGAACTGATTTTATTTGCTATGACGAAGTAGGGTGGAAAGTGTATAATTAATTGTCCTCAATTTTCTGTAAGATTTCTCAAATTAGTGAGGCCTAAAGGATTTCTTCATCAAACTCACTACAAGTAAAGCGTAATATATCTCGCTAGAAATTAGCGAAGGTTACTCTTTGAAGTGTGTGCGGTATAGAAGTGACACATCCATCTATGACATCTGTGGACTTGTAGGCAATGTGTAAAATAGCTTAAATAGTACAATGTGTTAATGCGATTTAGTAGTTTTTAATGGCTATACTTTATATTGTATATATTTATAGGTCTAACACTATACACTGTTAGAGGTCTTGCAGCATACGATCATCTGATACCTCACTGAGTGTTTTTTTTAATTCTCAATTATTGTGCAAAATATATGCAATAATCACAACAGAAAACATTATAGCATGTTTACAGAAATTTGCCATGTAATAGCAGCAGAAGTCATTGCTTAGGAGAAGGCATGTTGTCCATCGTGTGTAACAACTCGGGCGTCGTTGTGGAAATGTACAACAATTGCATTGAATCTCTTAGTAGCGTAGAGGTAACGTCATGAACTTTTAAATGACAGATCCCGAGGTGAATTGAACCCTCGTGGGTTCGAATCCCAGCCGCGCTGATCTGAGAGTAAAATCTCGGACATTCGCTGGACTGGTTATACGGAAAATGGTCTAAGGTACATAATGGTTAAACATGTGGTATTAAAAGTGATAGATATCGACATAGTTGATCATTTCACTATAATGTGTGTGTACTGTTTTTAAGTACATATATTATTTTGCAATATAAAGTATCTGCAATTACATTAACACTTTTACATTTAAAGATTTTTAATTTAAACTTTCCTCGTTAGATATCTATAACGTTAGATGTCTATGACTTTACATGTCTATGACTTTACATGTCTGGGACTTTAGATGACTATACTAAATTTGGGTCGTTAATTGTGTTTTCTATCGGAGTCTAACAATCGATGAACTATACAAAGAATTCGTTTAACTCGACATCTTAGAGAATTCAGCAAATGCAGAGTGAATTTGTTGACTTGACGAATAAGATTGAGATTGTGTGAAAGAATTTGAATATTTTCTCGTGCTTAATGTAAAGGTACATTTATTGAACGACTAGATAAATGGAGAGCCGGGTTGCGCCGCTGGCTTATTGGTTTTATTTCTAAACTTCTGATTCGCTTGAATGCTGTTCAGTAATGGAGTTGATTTGTTGTTTTTGGTATGGAATCATACTTGAATAGCTTGCAAAAAACGATTTTCGCTAAATACATTTACATTTATGGTACGAGAGATAGAGTAACAACTGTAACATTTTATGTATTAGTGATGTATAACATCATTTCGTGCTGTAATTTTACGGTATCATCTCCTTTGTCTATTTTTCCTCTTCGTTGCTCTTTATGCTGCTGCGTTTGTAGTCGTTTCTGTTCAGTCCATGTTGAACATTCAAATTATGTGTTGGTCAAGGTGTAATTTATTCTATGTGTATTTATAGATTGTATTAGGCTGGAGCCAATGTCGATGTCGGTAGGATACTCGACCGCGGATTAGTATGTGTGGGGTTCAAATCTTAGGCTCGCCCGTCACTGACATCGCTTTGGAGTGAGGAAACTGACGCTAACATTAACTTTACCAGATTTTTTTACTCCAGTCTAATGCTGCATTTGGTTTAATCATTCATGATCTGATGCCGTCATCGCCGGACAAGGCGATACTTTTGGATTAATGTTAGATGCGAGACGCTCATTTCGAGCTCTTGTATTGATAGCAGCATTCTTCTCTTCTACAATATACCCTCATTCATACAGTTTTAATGATTATCCTCCAATGTTAGAACTTGTACGCTTTAACATAGTAGCGTGGCTCAAACCTCGCGGTTTTCTTATCTAAAAACAGATTCGCTCGCTAACTAATTAACGATATTATTTAGACTAATTCTAAGATACTCTTATTGTTCTGTTCAGATCGGACACAGTGTTTAAATATCGTTCTATATTTATTGCTTTCATAACGTTACTACTTACTACTATTCAAATTATTTAGTAATATATGAATATCTACATCTAAGCCATATTATATTACATTTCTGTAGTCATATATCTATACCGTGTTGTGTAAGAGACAAATATAACAATATGCTACATTGAGGTGTGGTTATAAGGCCTAGCCATTCGTGAGTGGATTAATATTCTGATCTCCGAGACTTGAGTTAGTTGCACTGTTTTAATCTCATTTCTCTTGTGGTCTTGTATTTCTTTTAGCGTCTGTTGGTGCAGTCCATTTGATAATTCCCTGATTTTGCCTTTTGGCGAGAAACCGGCCATTAAATTCTTATTGATTGATTTAATACGTTTAATCATCGATATCATCGCTCTGCGTGTCCAGGTTAAGAAGAGATTATCAGAAGCACCTTCTTAGGAATAAGTAAAGGCCGCGCAGAAAGTTGATCGATTGAGTGCTCTGTAAAGAACGTTAAAGAACTGAATTTAATCGCTGGTAGGAATTTCTGCCACGGTGAGCCATTTAGCGTGGTACCGAGCAGTTTTTCTGAAAAATGTTGATGTAGGTTCTACAAGATTCTAGGCTAAATTTTAAGTTAGAATTTAAGATTCGACGTTACATGTGGTCGCTTTACTACAATAATATAAATATCTATGTTCATCTCCCGGTTTTTAAAGCTTTCAGTAGAACCATCCGGAGATATGATAGTTAATTGACTTAATTTTAACAAACTGAAACTAAATTTTCGTTAATACATAAAATAAATGTCATCTTCATCATTATCATCTTCCCTTGTATCTGTTGAACTTAAGAGTCATTTCTTAACTTTTTAACAGAAGACAAACATTAAATTGGAATTCTTTCACCAGGACTCGACGCAATTTAATGCACGAGATTAAATGTAACAATTAATAAATGTATGACACCATTTTAAGTAATGTGGAACCTAATAACAAATACACAAGAAATTACATGGTTTGAACAATGACCAAATAAAAGTGAAAACTATATCAATACAGCTAACTCAATACAGCTAAAACTCACGTTAAATTAATAGAAAATAACCAATAGCCAACACTAGAAACTGCCGAGAGGAAGACCGGGAGGAAATGGGTCGTCATGGGTTAAAATTTCAACGGGAAAGTCCCATAAATCATCCACGCTAAACAGAAACAATAAATTTGTAGTGTTATGATTTATTAGATGATTTATCCAAAGAGTAAGAATTATAAGAAAACAAAGTCAAATCAGCTTAAAGCGGTATTAAAATACATAAAATACATTCATATTCGTAAGCCAAATAGAAAATATGCAAAGAAAATTACAATTATTACGCATAAATTCTAGCAGAAACAAAATTCCAAAAATATTATTTCAAGCAAAATATATAAAAATTATAAAATGGTAGGCGAAGTCAACTATAAATTCCTTAATTACAATACGTTCAACATTCTAGAATGTTATGCATTCATTTACAACTATCCCAATGCTCTTCTCTCTTTCTCTCTCTAACTCTCTCTCTCATGTTCTGTCGATCACCATCATTATCATCATCAATTCATCATCATCCCTTGAATCGCAGTTTAACTAGGGTCGGGATTTTAAACTTTTCGATTCGATTTAGAAAATCTTATAGCAATTTATGGAGCCTAGAGAGTTCATCAGCCGAATGCCCTTCTGACGTTAGTTTGAATCTTAGTGCCTTGTCGTTTTTACCATACGTGTTTTCCTCGGTTAGCTTATTCATCAACAACCCGGACACAACGCGGATATTTCATGTTCTGCCAATTTTGTAAATGAAATTACATTATACTACTCAAAGTCCGCTGATCCAAAGGTAAGCCCATATATATTCCCAAATACCGGAAGTTTAGCTGAAGACAGTCAAATAACTAAGAGACATAAAGATTATGACATCAATTGAGCAGATAAGTGGAGCTAGACTCTGGAGGTAAAAAGATTTCATGATGTGTTCATTAAATCCAGTCGCAGCTTTGGTCTCGCCAGAATTACAATTTCTAAACTGATACACCACTGCCTTTCTCAGAGCACGGTTCTCTCATGGCCTCTCAATTGTGGCTCTGATCCACAATGGGTTAACCTGAAAGGATTATAGCCAGAATTTCTAAGAAGTTATTTCTAATAAGTTATAGAACGATGACAGCGATATATGCGCAATATATTAAAAGCAACGATAACTAAGGCTTGAAAACTTGCATTAATGATTAAATAGCAAAATCTACAGCATTCAAAACTAAAAACTGAGAAAATATACAAAAGCCTAACTAGTTAGTTTAGTAGATAATGAATAATATATATATATATATATATATATATATATATATATATATATATAGGCCCTATATATAAATTATAAATATGAACAACAACAGCAAAATGAAATTAATTACCCCAGAGAAAAGTAGGAGATACAATAGCTCTCTCCGTACACACACACACACACACACACACACACATATGCTAGTGATTAGTATGTCTAGATTTAAAATGTTAAGGAATGTAGTTATATTTCTTACAATATCATTGCATCATACAAGAAGCATCATATACTAGCAAAACTGAAAACCACTTGCAAATGATTACGGGCATTATTAATTTATTTAATGCCGGATCTGTTTCATTATAAAGGCAGTCAATGTACACATCAACAAAAAATAAGTTTAATTAGGCATATGATGCAAATAACGGTATAAATTAAAGAGTGCTAAAAAGAACCTTTGATATAATTATACACAAAGAATGAAGCACATTTCTAACATAACATAATAACAAGTAGAGCGCTACTATCTTCCATGACAACATGAAGTACAATTATCTTTTTTTCGTAGAATAGTATTTTTTATAAATATTAAAGGTTAATTTAATTTCCTCCGATGTTAAGAATCTATGATGTACAAAGAGAATTTATCATCTCAAATGTTCATTTGAAAGACTGTGCAATTGTAAAATTTGACTACCTACTAACTACTGATCAGTAGTGTTGCTATGATTGATATAGTTTAAATATCTGATGCATTTATATTGTCTGATATGTCTGTATGAAGTGATTTATTTTCTTTTTGGTTGGAGCTATTGAACGCATATTTCTCTCGCTCTCTCTCTCTCTCTCTCTCTCTCTCTCTCTCTCTCTCTCACACATACATGATTGCAGAATATTTATTAAACATCAACCGAAAAATGTCACAATAAAATCAATTTACTACAATAGTACCAGTGACATTCAAGTCATGGACAGGAATCTACTACGCACAAGGACCATTTAATATCTCCTCTAGACAATAGGGAACTCTAAGACTTACTCTGAGTTGACGAATATAACCTATTGCGACTTCTTGACATCGCTAACTGGCCTACTCGTGCAACATCTGTTTCTAACACATCTGTACGCACATAGCAGGCATAAACAGACGAGCACGAAACAGAGCAAAATGGTCGAGAATATCACCGCAAACAAATCCATCATAAAGAACTGCGGCACGCTGAGCTCATAGGCGCCCGTCCTGAGATGAGAGTCGCCATATTTGATCACGTGATTTATGAGGTGCGACACTCGCTGACCAGGACGTAGAGGCTTGTCCCTGATGATCGCAGAGTGAAGTTTAGCCGCTGCCAGGTAGTCAGGGTTGTTCAGAACCTTGTTGATGTTATCTCTTAACTCGACATCGGTGAACTCAGCGATGTCCATTCGTATAGCGTAGCCTCTTGCCTCGGCCGACGCCGCATTGCAAGGCTGTAATGAAAATAGACGAAAATAGCATAGAGGTTTTGAGAATATACTTAATCTATCTCAACACTATACAGATATCCAATTGCTCCATAATTTAATTTATATTTGAAAACTTAATTGAAACAACAAAATTTAATAATTACGCCTATATCAAGGATTTTTAAGATATATATCCTACATCTGAATCACCAGCAATTAGATCAATTAATTAATTAATTAATTAGTCATAAGCCGCTGTCCGGTGCTAGTTAGTACACTGAGAGAGAGAGAGAGAGAGAGAGAGAGAGAGAGAGAGAGAGACAGCTACAAAATTTGGAATAGTCTACCAGACCATATCAGATTCATCCAAAACCGTAATAGATTCCAAAAGCTTCTTAAAAATCATCTACATGCTAGTTGATTATCATAATTATTCATGTTTCTCGAGTGTCGATTTGTTATTTAATCTGCTATATTCCTACTAATTTAATTTCTAGTCTGTATTGATATTATAGCCTAATTATTCTATACTTCTAAAGTCTAATAACTTGTGTAAATTGACGTGATTATATGTTTCATCGGTGGCCAGCAAGATAGGGATATGCCCTCACTGGTGGCCGATATGCTGGTAACTATTTGATTGCTATGCCTTGAGCACATCTGCACACCTGTGTTTATTTTTAACTGCACTTTTTATAGTTTTGTGTTACTATGGTCTATACTATGTTGAATCTGTATTTGTAATCTGTAATTGTCAATGAATTAAACATTGAGTCTCTCAGAGAGAGAGACAGTAAGATGACAGTGAGAGAGTGGGAGCGAGAGAGAGAGAGATTCTTACATGATATTCTTACATGAAAGTAAGTGTAAAAATATATATGTATATAATAATACATATGTAGGTAGATATACATTTAAGTACACACACTATTATGTTGAGATTTTAAACCAGTACTCAACGCAATTAAAAGTGTTACAATGTCATCACGCTTCATTATAAAGTAAATCAAGCACGAGATGATGCCATGAAGGTTTCGATTACTGTGATTAAGATGAGCATTATATTAAAACTCTATCAGTTTGGCAAACTGCAAAATATCATAATTTTTAAATTTTATTTTAACATCACTATTATATTTAAATGAAAAATGCAGCCCGAGTATGTACCTGATCCAATGCAATGGGGAAGGCAATGAGAGGCTTAGCATGATACAAGGCTTCAGCCATACTGCTGAATCCTGCGTGCGTTATAAATAAAACCACCTTCTCTGACGCCAGTAGATCGTTCTGAGGCATCCACGAAACCTTTCTAACATTTGGCACGTTGTCACAGAAACCTGTTGACTTAATTTTCCAGATTACACGGTATTTCAGAGAACTGAATGCGCTGCAGAACTTCTCCGCTACGTCGAGTGGAATGTAGTCGAAGAAGCTGCCAAATGACACGAGAATCGTTCCTTGCGGTGACTGGCTGACAAACTGCTGAAGATCAGCGGGAAGAGGTTTAACAGGTTGACCACCCATTAGATCCCCAATGCTAACGGTGTTGGGCATTGTAGGTCTGGGATACCCAAGAGAGAGATCTTCTATGATTATCCAGATTGAGCTTCTGAGATTCAAAATAAAAAGCAGTATTAATGGTATGAGGGAAGTGGATAAATGGGCAAATAAGCTTCCTAGGTGGGAGTGAACTGAGATAGGTGGGCGTCGATGATTTTATAAGTGATAAGTACATGGTCATCTACACTGGATGCGAGAAAAAGAATATTGATGTGGCGATGATATTGGATATAAATTTAAGTGCAAAGATACCAAAGGTTCTTGCTCATTTATACATTTGCTTATTTCAACGATATCCGAAACAAAGCATAAAGCATAAATCTTACGCAGTTCAAAAATAAAATAACTGTTCAACACAATACAATAGAAAATATACAGGTACATTCCAAAGTTGCATATTGTAAAGCTGCTTCACATTTGAAGAGAAGGAAGAAATACAATAGGAAATGATTAAACGGTCCCTGATGTATTGGAGGAACTATAGGCTGTAACAGGACCATTGAAGACAGGCAAAGCAGCAGGAATGGATGACATTCCAGACTTCATGAAAATGGTGGAGTGAAAGACACTCAACAAGCTAGTATAAATAGGCATACGAGTTTTCAATGCCAGTACTTAATTTATTAAGAAAACTTTATGAAGTCAGTGATGATCCCAATCCCCAAAACTGCCAATGCTAAGAGTTCAAAATATAAAATGATTACTTTAATACCTCATGCTTCAAAGATCCTACAAAAGATAATAAATAATCACACTAAATGCAAAGCGGATATAATATTGAGTAGGACACGGTTTGGTTTTAAGAAAGACTGTGGCACAAGAGAAGCAATAGGAGTAATAGGAAAACTCTTCTAACACAAAATCTAAGAAAGGGAACAAAGATACAGCTAGTGAAAACTTTGGTATGGACCAAGATATTATACTGATATGAAACATGAATCTTAAGAAAGGAGTATTTCAGGAAGCTAAAAGCATTATAATGTGACTATGAAGAATTAAAATGATTAGCTGGACTCAAAAAATTACGAAGAAAAAATACTGGAGATAGTTAGTACAGATGGATAGTTGATATATGTTTTAAGAAATGTAAAGACGAGCTGAATATGACATATTCTAAGGGGGATAGTTTTTCTAAAAAAGGTCCTACAAGGAAGATAGCAAAGAAAGAGTAATGGAGTAAGACCAAGATTAGGAATGTTGATAATTTAAAGATCCATTCATATGTGGACTTTAGAAAAGAACGAAATAGCGAGAAGAGTAGATGCGTTATATACCATGGACCTGCCAGTAGCAATAAACTAAGAGAGAAAAATATACCTATTACAAATACTTCTAATTAAAGACTAAATTCTCTACCTCTCTAAGCATGCTGTCTAACAGCAGGTCCACGGCAAATCGTCAAGCATCACTTGCACTAGATTTTGTTTAATTTAACTATTAGTTATAGTTTTATACTAACTTTGTAAACAACTGTCTCATATCAAGAGCAGGCTTATCAGGGGCGAACAGTTGAGAGTAGTGTGTGGAGGAATTCATCGCGAGAGGATTGAAGAGCTCAAACAGCAGCGTCGTCATTCTCTCCCTGAAGGTCATGTGATCAGTGTAACCCAGTAATGAAGCAAAAGACGGAAATTGGGGCATCCTATACATAAGCAAAACACACATCAAAGTGAAATGATCAACTGTGTTGATACCTATCACTTTTAATACCACATGTTTAAACCGTTAGGCAGTTTAGTCCATAATCCGTGTAACCAATCCAGTGAATGTTCTAGATTTTACTCTCAGTTGAGCGCGGCTTGGATTCGAACCCACGAGGGTTCCATTCACCTTAGGATCTGTCATTTAAAACTTCATGACATTACCCCTACGCTATTTAGACATTCAAATCAAAATAAAAAAGACAAGCAATTCAAATCAAAGCAAATCAAGTCAATTTAATTCCAACATCATTACCATACAGACTTAAGAAAACTAGAAGAAGAGAAGTGTAAAGGGGCACAAAATCCTGTTGGCACTAACAAGTGCCCCAATTATTCAACAGCATAATAATTTAACTGTCTATTTATTTATTGGTTTAGTTCAGTTACAGCAGTTCATGTGTACTGACATACATCGGAGGAAAACAACAGAAATAGAAAAATATTTAGAATATCAACTATTTAACTGAATAGGTCATGTCTAGAATTATCAACCAATACTACTCACATAAATGACTACTTTCATTTTAACTAATATAACTCATATTTTAAGTCTATAGTTCAGAAGTACTGCATCTAATAATTGAGTTGTTATTGCAATATACTGAGAGAAAAGGCTACAAATTCTGGTTCACAGCATATTTAATATCTTCCTCTTTCTCATAATCAACTTTTAATTTATGTATGTCATTAACTTAATTAGCAATTAACTTTAAAAGCCCACTTTCACCAGAACTATGTGTGGTTCCTCCGGTGTGCAGACAATCAATTTCCAGTTGCAGAGTTATAGTGATTAATGTCTTAAGGCTAACAGTTCCATTAAATAACTTTTCAATTATTACTTAAGGCCTAGTCAGTAACACATGTCAACATTAAATGGAGAGGACCAGACAACCAAATACACACAAATATAGATATATAAATAGAGATATATCATAACAAAATTAAGATCAGTAAGGCAGACTTAATACAAAAATAAACAAATATTCAAACAAAAAACTACAATGAGCAAAAAATTTACTAATATAAAAAGTTTTTTAAATAAAATATTACAAGCCATCCGTACTTGAATCCAGTGGCCTTTGTAAATCACAAACAGTTTAAAGTTATAATACTCAAGATTAGGTACTTCCATCATTGTAACCAGTACATAACAATAGTTAATAGTTAATAAGCCCGTGTCCTGTAATGCTCAAAAGCATAATAACTCACAATTGAACTTTATATCTACATAACTGTTTCACAGATCTATTATTTTGAAACCAACTATTAACAACTATTTCATATATTGCTAAAATAAGACTATTAGTATAAAAGCAATTTAATATGTTACAAATGCTACCTGTACAACCATCCAACCCAGGCAACAGAAAGTGAAGCATAAGGGATGCCCAGTGAATATGGTAGAACAGCATGGCAATTCAACCCGGCCAGGTCCGTGATAGCAAAATCATACTGAAATACAATAAGTCTGTCAATGAAACAATAATCTATTACATAACTAATAGTACAGTAAAAATATTATAACAACAATTAAAATGTTACCAAATCCAAGCCGCTGATCAAAATGAAGATCCAAAATGGAGAAAGGTCAAAAATCCAGAAAATCAGTCCAAAGATCAGTCCAGTGAAGAGTGTTTATTTTAAAAAATATCATTTTCATCAAGCTATGTAACTTAGTACTAACTACATTTATAATAAAACTATTAAATAGACAATTGATAAATGTTGCAACAAATAGAAAGAACTGGATGGGCGGCCATCTCCCGAGAGAGAATGGATTATTAAATGATTAATTGAAAGAATAGAAGGAAAAAAGATTAGATGAGGACAGAGACTTGAGATGCTTTATGATTTGATAACTAATTCGTATTAATATGAAGAGAAAAGCAGACGATAGAAATATGTGGAGGAGTTTTATGCCATGTACCTGTCAAAAGCCTGTGTACTAAGAGAGAGAGAGAGAGAGAGAGAGAGAGAGAGAGAGAGAGAGAGAGAGAGAGAGAGAGAGAGAGAGAGAGAGAGGGAGAGAGAGAGAGCTAATAAAACTATAATTTCATAGCAATTTTAATTGTTACCTTTTCTGCTTTGATACTATCCATAAGTGCTTTATTCTCAAACAAGCTCACGCAACTGCCTTCAAGGTCGGGTAGAAAATCTTCTGCAAATTTCATCATTATTTGCACCTTTTCCAACAGCGAGGTGCTCAATGCCACTTGCAGGAACCATTTTGAAGCCTGAGGTGTACTCGTAAAAGGCTTCTCGGCTTTCACTGGAAATCTGGTAATGGTGTAAGTACTCCGATTCGATGTCACTTGCTGTCCATTGCTGGCGACCAAAAGATTCGTCACATGACCTTCTTGTGACAATGAATCAGCCATACGTGCAAAATACAGGACGTGCGAGTTTATGTTAGCCGGGAATAGGAGAATTTTCGCTGCATTGCAGCTATAGAATGGTAAAAGTAGAAGAAGGTAGGATAGACTATTCACTAGCTTCATATTTGCGAATACCAGTTTTAGCTTTTCTTGTCGGATTAATTAAAGATTAAATATACAGTCTCGCGTGAACAGTTTTCAAGAGGTTACTTTAGTGTCAACACAAGATTCCTCAGAAACAATAGCTGACAAATAAGACAACGTTAAGTTTGAAAAGCAAAGAACTCTTTATTGTATTTGTAATTAATTAGCTGCATAAACAACTAGAGAGAATTTCGCAAAAGTGCAAAAAAATTGCGTAACTTTTATTTGTCAATCTCAACTACAACGTCTCTCTTAAATTAAAGGTTAATGTAAACAAATGTACACATGACATTATATCACAACACTTCTCTTACAGCAATGAAAGATTGATTAGGGTCAATTGAGTAAGTTATGCCAATACAATTCAAGACCCTAATTTTACCATTTACGGCAATAATTCCAGGTCAACATACTTATATGTTTCTGCAATATTTAAGTATGTTGTTTAAGCAGCAGAGGTGTCTTGTTTTAATATTTGTTTAGAAATCTAAGGTTACCAGCACAGAAATCAAAAAATAAAAATCCTACTTTACCAGCACAGAAAGAGAAAAATTAATTTTATTTTTTAAGTGTTGAAGCAAAAAACCGCATTACGGTGAAATGATCAACTATATTGAAATCTATCACTTTTAATAGCACATGTCTAAACCGTTAGACAAGTTAGACCATTTTCCGTATAACCAGTTATGTGAATGTCCGTGATTTTACTTTCAAATCAGCGCTGGGGGATTCGAACACTCAAGGGCTCAATTCACCTCATGATCTGTCAATTAAAACTTCATGACGTTACCCCTACACTTTTATGACACTATAAATTTTAAGTTCAACAACGACTATACTTGAATGTTGTATCGTCGATTACAACATCGGGGAAATGTTTTAGCGAAGTCGGTTATGACGAACGTCAATAACGAAGTTAAGCTCCGACAAGCCAGGTACTTAGTACATGGATGGATGACCGTGCACCTTGAAGATCGAGTATTGACAGCTTTAATTGAAAAATCTTCTATGCACTCTAGGTCCCATGCAGAACATAGTTAATTTCAACATACCCAAATAATGACGTACTCAGCCGAAATGTTTCACTCCACAAAAATCTGAATATTTAGTCAGAAAATTGAATCTACCGGTCGGCCGAAGAAAGCCTCTAAATCTTTAGACCTAAATTAACGCCGGGTATACTCGTTTCAACATCACCGATAATTGAATGAGTGTAACGTACGCAAAATATGTATATTCTAGTCTATTCTATTATTAAATATTCTAGCAAGTTCTGTGCCACCGCTCCTAGATGGAATTGTCAGAGTCAACACCTTGAAGTGCTTAGGTGTTACTCTGCAATCCAACTTCTCTTTTTCTGTCCACGTGGATGATATAATTAGCAGTTGCTCTTCTAATCTTTTTGCCATTCGCACTCTAAAATCAAAAGGTCTTAATTCTGACCTAATTGCCACTGTCTTTAAATCTATTGTACTCTCCAAGTTAACATATGCATCGCAATTTTGGTGGGGTTATGTTGGTTCCTCCGAGAGTGAACGCCTTGAAGCCTTCCTCAGGAAGGCTACAAGATGTAACTTCTATGATGGAGTACGATCTTTTGCGGATATCGCTGCCGATGCAGATGAAAAATTGTTTAACGCTATCATCAGTAACAAACAGCATGTCCTGCACCGGCTTCTTCCGCCGCTTAAAGATAATGTTAACTTTAAGCTCACCCTTTCTCTTTACCATCTAAGCGCACACCTTTGATGGATAAGAACTTTATAATTAGAATGCTATATAAAGACTCTTTTTAAGATTTTTTAAACAATGTCTGCTTATGTTTATTACTTTCTATATTGCCATTTGTGTGTGTGTGTGTACGTTTTCTGTGGTATGTCAGATTTCATGTAATTAACGAATATAATATATATATGTAAAGAATGGCAACATCGAGCACTATGGAATGACCGTCGTGCACATTTTGGTGAGTATGATATAAAGAAGACCAACACCGATGCAAATTCAATATTTTTAAAGTCAATCCAAAGATGAACAACTAAAGGATAAGAGGTTTAGTTGCGTTGAGGTCTACCTAAAGATTTAAGTTTAAATAAGTGTACATGTACATGTATATCTATAGGGCATATAGGCCTTAAAGAATTAAAACGACAGCATTCTGCAATATTAACTGCATAGGTACAAATATTATGTAATAAAGCATATATACTAATACTGCAACTGAAAATATTTTCAAAGAAAAGTCGATAATGTGCGTATATCATACAAGCATAAGAGTAGGTGCCCTTACATTTAATAATGTAGCCCAATACCGCAATTTACTACTGGTAAGGTTCGATCTTCACGTAGGCATATGATCAAATATATTGCCTGCCGTCGTTAATATCGTCAACATGTCATGTTGCCGCTAACTATTTATCATAAAATATTTTAATACTGTTCTTATTTTTGCTCTAAGTTCTAACATCATATGTAGATGGATGACAACAGATTAGACAAACTTTTAGATGAAGCAAGCAGAATAGGGCCCTACGTACTCCATTGAATATTTGAGAAATTTCAATATTTTACATTTGTCTACATTAGGACTTGTTTAAAGTTGGACATATTCAGTGAATTGAATCATGAACTAGCAAATTGCATGATTCATAGCTATATTGACATAGCATACAATTAGAGATCTTTATTAAACCGGCTATGATAATCGAAATCTATCTGGAATATTCTTGTCAATTTCAATTAATTGGAAATTGCGTTTAGAAATACAAGTTGTCCATTCGCAATTCAGAATTTGACTGAAATTAAAGAGCAAAGAATTTCTTTCCAGTCGGCGCGGTCTTACTCATTTCGCCTGCCTGCAAATATATCTCGAAGACCGAAGATCAGGTGCAGCGAGGTTGCCACGAACAGACACACCAGCACCACCTTCGTGATGGTCCAGTCCCAATCCACCAGTAGGTGTTCGGGCTCGTCGTAGGTCGGCTTAAGATGAGAGTCTCCGAACTTGAGCACCTGCTGGATCAGATGCGAGGCCATTTTGCCGGAACTAACGGCTCTATCCTTCATTAGTTCAGATTGCTTTTGGGCGGCATTTTTGTACTCTGGATCTTCTGAAATTCTTTCTATTGTTTTCAGCAGTTCAGTCTCAGTGAACGTTGGCAGGTTCAGAATAACGGCGTAACCTCTGTATTGGGCTGCCGCAACGCTGGAAGGCTAATAACGTTTAACAGAGCAAAAGAGAGGATAAATAAGAAAAAGTAAATATCACTCGCTTGTGTTCTGCTAACAGGCAGGTCCAAGGTACATAGTCACACCAAAAGTCTGCTTTCACGCTACTTAAAGAGCACTCCGTAAATTAAAAAAAATTATCCCTTCATAGTAGGCTATACATTTCGATATCTTATGTAGCATATAGCTTGGGAGAAACACGGCTTCTGAAGGGAGTTCCCGTTGCCATCCACAGTTACTGCTTCGTCGCCTCTTTAAGAATACTTATTAGAATAATTCACTGTGATTCAATAACTATATCCAGATTGTATCATTAGTGCAAATCGGTTAAAGTTAAATTGTAATTGAATATAAATCAAAACGTCTCGGTGTTGCTTAAGCAGCTTTATTATTAAGTTGTTATGAGATATAATTGAATCGTCAAGATTCAAACTACTTACAAATCATCTTGAGAGTGCAAAAATCGATTTTAAATAATTCTACGTGCAAAGGAATTATGGTACGATGCCATAGTCTATGAGCTTCTAGCAGGTAACCTGAATGTTCATGATGCACCTTTAAAAAATTTGACCAGCTGTTTCCTGTAAATTTCATTTTATAAAGGCACTTTATGGTTAAAATAATTAAGACAATTGCGTCCTGTTGCTCAGTCAGTTACGACAGGGCGGCAGTAAGTTAAATATAGCAACTAATAACAGCTATGCAGCGCCTAAACGCAACTCTAAATGCATAAATCAAAGAAAAGAGACATGAAGGTGGATAGTTCAACAACACTCGATATGTACTACTGGATGGTTGCGCTTCCAGTTGTAGTGCCTTTCCATAACAATTATTCCACATATTCCTACTGTGTATTGAAACCTACAAGAAAGTTGTATGGATCGCAAAGGTGATAAATTGTAAGTCATGTTATTTTACAATGTCTGTAGCACGAAAATACGCCAAACCTATAATTGCTACATGCAGTTTAATTAGCACCACTATATTAAATTACTCATTATAGGCCTATACCGAAATTTGTATCGTTTTATGCTTCTTTTAATTCTTGCAACTGAGATTTCTTCAGTTTCATTCTATTCATAGTTCACGTTGCAGGCCGGGACAGCACTAGTATTTGAATGTAATTTGTTGTAGATGTAGGCCTACTTAACGTTGCATCTTTAAAATCTCCATTGACCGATTAATAAATATAATTTTTTTTCTTTTTTTCAATTCGGGATAATTAAATATCATATTAGAGCTCAAAAGCATCTTAATCATCGATAATTGTTTAATAATTTCCACAAAAGTCTTGGTCGAAAAAACCAATCAATCGCTAAATTTTGCTATAAAGTATTAAATATTTAATCAAATATTATTGTATAAATGTTAATAATATGTAATAATATATTCAGCAATTTAATATTTAATATTTTTACCTGATCTGGATCGATGGGAAAGATAATGAGAGGCTTAGCGTGATATAAGGCTTCAGCTAGATTGTCCATCTCTGCATGACCCACGAACATTCTGACAGCTTCCTCTGCCAGCAGGTCATTGAGAGGCATCGTCGAGACGAGCTTGACGTTAGGTGCATCGTCACACAGCCTCGGCTGACTCTTCCAAATGAATCCGTATTTTAAAGAGCGAAACGCCTGACACAGTTTCATTTCCACTTTACGCGGAAGATAGTTCCAGAAGCGACCGAACGAGACGATAACCACTCCGACTGAGCGATATTTGAGGATGAATTCAGTGAGATCTGAGGAAAGCGTTTGAACCGTTTGACCAGCCATTAGGTCACCGATAGTGAGAGTGTTTGGTAGGAAAGGCACTGGGTAACCGGTGAAGTGATCTTCTAATATTATCCAGAGCTTAGAACTAAAAGTCAAAAACAAAAAGATTAGATGGTTACTGTCGTAAATGCTAACAGGCTATTAGTGTATTTATTATAAGTTTTTCCATTATCGTCATCATCGTCGTCGTCCACATCGTAATCCTCATCGTACTCCTCCTTCTTCTCCTCCTTCTCCTCTTCCTCTTCCTCCTCCTCCTCCTCCTCCTCATCATCATCATCATCATCATAATCATCATCATCACAATTATCATCATCTCCATCATCATTATCGTCATCAAAATTATCATCACCATCATTATAATCATCACAATCATCATCAGCATCATCATCATCATTGGATAGGACAGCAAATGAAATACCTGCGGTACAGGTTTACTAGTTCTTTTAAAGCAGCCGTCGAGCCTCTCTCAAGGGGGATAAGATCGGAGTTAAATAGGGCTCCATTTTCATTCATATCCTTTTCGAGCATATGCGAGTACGTCGCAGTTTCTACATCGGCAGTCAATGATTCAATATCATTCTGAGAAAATGACTGTGTAAAAGCCATCTGCGTAACTCTGATAATAAAAATTATACAGTTATTAATTAATTATCACAATATTATTCATAAATAAACATCTTCATCATCATCATCCCTTGAATCAAAGGTTTAACTATAGGGTCGGGAACTATAAACTTTTCCATTCGTTTTAGAAAATATTATAGCAATTTCTGAAGTTAGGCGCTCACCAATCGAAAGCCCTTTCTGATGTTGGTATTAATAAAAGTCTAAATAATTAATAAACTACAATTTGTTAACTATTATAATTTAAATTAAAAATTTAAAGCTAACGTTACAGTCTATTATATTTAAATCTTTTCGCGTTTTTTTCAATTCCTTTGTAAACTCTTGCTGTACAATTTGGAATGATATCCCCAGTGAAATCAGGACCTGTTCCACTGAATCAGTTTTTAACAAAATGTACAAACAGCATTTAATTGATACTTGGAAATCATTATCTATGTCTATGTTTACAGTTGCTTGAACAATATCTAAAAGTCAGTAGAACCTCTAATTGTTCAGGGGTTATATCATAATATTAGTTCTGCCTGTACTATTGTTTGAATCCGGTTTTAAATTTAATGAATTTTTAGTTTTACAAATCTTTAGTAAAACTAGTTTAGTCACCGGTTAGTCAATTCTTGAAACAACCTGGACACAATACGGGGAAATAGTAATTATAATAATAAAGGTTTAACGTCCGTTTCCTCATGAAAGGATATTATGACACTAGCGGAAGTCATCTGTCTGTTAAATACTACATCCAATGCGTAATTAATTTCAGTTAAGCTTTTAATAAGAAAGATCACAAGTAATTGAAGATTCATATAAAGAATAGTGTAGCACATTTATCACATTTGAGAAGTAGGGCCACAGGTAAGTACAACAATTTTGTTCACATATCACACAGCACGACAGTCAACATATTTCGAATAACATAAAGTTATAAAGTAAAACGCAAAGACAGGCACACTAATACATGCAAAACCAGGCCATCACCTTCTCAATGCCAACAACAGTTATAGTGCCACTGTCGTCAATAAATGCATTAATTGTTTTCCAAAATTACTGTTTAGTTGCGATTTATATGGAGTTTGTTTACTGGCGTTGCTGGAGCCAGTGGCGACGTCGGTAAGATATTCGATCGCGGATCAGTATGTGCGTGGTTCAAATCCTTGGCTTGCCCGTCACTGACATCGCTTTCGAGTGCGGAAACTGACGTTAACATTAGCATTTTTCCTGTACAAACCTGAATAGAAATTGACTCCAGGCCACAGAGACGACTGCATAAGGAATGTGGAGGCTGATCGGAATGGCTCCGTAGCAGTTCAACATCATAAAATCAAGCATAGCAAATTCATACTGCAAAAGAACATCAGTAGACAAAAATATTTCTTTAACTTCTAATTGGATGAGCTTACTTTCACTTCATGATACGTACGACCTTGTGAATTGACACAGTCAAAAGACCTTACTTAACGAACTGGTAAAACGGCATTGTGCAATAAATGATAAACTATGTAAACCTCGACTTAAACAGATTAATCCACTAACATATTCATAAGACTACAATTGGACAAATCACGGAATGTAATAAACTCTGTAACAAAATTAAGAACACGAGGAAGAGAGATAGAGAGAGAGAGAGAGTAGAGAGTAGAGAGAGAGAGAAAGAGAGAGAGAGAGACAGTAAGACATAAAGACAGACAGACAGACAGACAGACAGTAGATATCCTAAACGATAGCGACTTAATGACTATTTGCTTACCTGTCTCTCTCTGAGTTCTTTCATAGGATTTTTATTCTTCAACAGATCAACACACGCCTCCATCGTATCGAGAGTGAACAGATTAGACAGCATCCCATAGATATAACCTTTCAGCAGAGAATCGCTCAGGTAAAATTTGATAAACCACTTGGAGGACAGCGGAGAATTCATAAATGGCAAATCACCGTTCACAGGATAAGTAGTTACTTCGTACGAGCAATTGTTCAGCTGGTGGAGTGTCTGTAAATTGCTTGGGATCAACAAAGTTATCTCGTGGCCTTCGTGGGACAGCAATTCAGCCAACTTAGCAAAGCTTGAAACGTGAGAGTCTATGTTTGCCGGTATCAGCAGAATTCTGGTTGCATCACAGCGAGAAAGAGATAAGCTTGGAATGAGAGCGATGATGCATAGATGACTTAGAAACCCGAAAAACGTCATAGTGGATTTATCAATTTATTATCAGATGTCGATAAATAAATGATCGTTCAAAATTTAGCAAAATTTGTCTATTCTATCAAACGCCTGCAGTAAGTTATTTTTGTCAGTCAATTTCATGCATTGTAGTAAATATTTAATAAATTATTGGATTGTATTATTATTGAATTTTTGATGAACAATATGTATAACTAAGAAGCAGGTAACTATGTCAAGGAATTCTTAAAATTATACTAAAACTTAACGAATTAATGTTTAGTTAACATAAAATATGGTCAAAACAGAATTAGATCATAATAAAAGTGTACCACAGGGCAGTTCAGGTGGAAAAGGTTTGTTAGAGAAACGAATATTGTCGATGGAAATTAATATGTTTGTTACACCGATTTATTAGTAAAAATGAATTGCGCAAATATTTGTGCACAATACTGATTTACTTTTTGCAAAACATTTATTTAAGCAATTATAGTAGTGTAACACACCTGAGACTTGTTTGATAGAGCACACATCTACGGCAACTATTGATGACTAATAAATTATTTCTAATTGTTTAAATGAATTAAACGAATTAAATAAATGAATAGACTCTAATCAAACGAAATTTTTATAGTTTAGATAAACAAAGAAACTTCACAACGTCATTAAAATTCTACAAAAGAAATTCCTGAAGGATCGTTGTACTTCGTCCAGTTCCCATCAATAAAACTGACTGCGACAATGGACTCTGGCATATAATAAGTATATCTACAGTTAGAATACTATAGAAAATTGCAATGCTTATGTTATGTTTGTCTTTTCCAATTATTTAAATATTAAAAAGACAATGATTAATAAAAACCACTTTTGTATGTCTCTTTCCTTAAAATGTTTACTAGTGTGGCCCACAAAGAAACCTTGTTTTCTTTAATTCCCCACCTGATTTTCTTAATTTTTGATTTTGTACCGGTTTTCAAACCGTTATCTATAGCTTGGCGGCATGGTTTTGGTTCGAATGTCATCATTAACCATAGCATCATTCTTATTTTGTTGTTGTTGATGATGCCACTTATGTTTTTTTTCACAAAATTAACAAAGGTCACGCTGAACACAGGCATGCACCATATAAATTTGCTATAAATGTATATCACTCTCTTATTGCACTGCCAACTGGCAGGTTCATGGCGTATAACTCCACCATATATTTCCGTCCTTTGCGCTTCTCTTTATATCTACATACGAATTAGTTATCAAATCATCCTGTATACCAAGACTCGGTCTTCCTCTAATCTTGTTCCTTCAATTTTCCCTTCATCTCTTCACAAAAGCATTTCCTCTCGATACATGACCCATCCAGTTCTTCTGTGTATTCCTTATGGTATTTATCTATTACATGTTGTTGTCAACTCTATTTAGCACTTCATCGTTCGTAATTTTGTCAGTCATTTTGAGCATCTTCGTTTTTTCAACCTTTTTATTTGTTTTCCATGGCAATAATAAACAACAAATACGGCATACTTAATTAGAATTGCTATCACAAAGATTTGTCTTAATTAAATTAACTTAAATTAAATTACTACTAAAGCTTTGTAGCCTGTTTAATATTAAACTATTTCTAGTGCTCTCGATCTCTAGGTATTACAGTTAAAACCAGAGATCATTTTAAAGTCATATCTCGTCTCGAAAGCAGTCAACGACGGAGAGGATCCTGGGCGTGAACCCTGAACCTACTGATCCGCAATCAAGCGATTTAACAACATGCTATCTGTTATCTGTTCCCCCGATCCTATTAAAAACCACAATACCGAAATTCTGCCCATGTGTTTGTTAATAAATAATTCAACCGACATTTTTTCTTGTAGGATAACTATAAACAACTATAAGTATTAACTATTAACCCTCTTCGCTGCTTGAAAGTTATAAATAGTGACTAACGTGTGTTAAGCTATATCTGATGTCGTCTCATGGAAGTCTTCACTGTTCTTTATAATATTAAACTAGTTCACAGATATTTCACAAATATTTATCGTAAATTAAAAACAGTATACTTTTTGTTGATCATCCAGAGATCTGTAGCATGATATAATTTTTAAATACGGTCAGAGTTATTCTAAAGCTAACTAGAAGTTCAAAAGATACTCTTAAGGCGTGAACCTACCTCTTTTTGACAAATTAACTATAATAATGACGTCCCTGACATCATCCTTGTATTAATTACTTAAATTATTTACTTCTGACACCAGAGATTAACTATATTTCTTAGTTAAACATATAATTTTAACATATTAAATGAAGCTACTGTTTTGTTCTCTTAAAGAAAATTAATTAAAATACTTAGTGATTTGGAAACTATGATAGGTAAAGATCACGAAAGTCTGATGACTCAGGAAAGACTAGAGGTCCGGGCTTTGGCAAGGCACTGCAAAATTGTCAAAACTTGTAGAGATTAACTAAAAATAGGAATATACATGTTCAAAGTGCAATCTATGAAAATGTATATTTATCACGAGCCAACTTTAGCTCTGGATTGCATGTAGAAACCGTAAATTAACGGCGTGGAGTCATTGTAGCATACTGACGAAAGACCTCAAACTTTGAAGCATCGCGAGTTGCTGCAGTTTAAGTAGGCTTATATATCATACCCACCACTAACAATGTTTCAGTTTGCTAGGCTAAATGAAATGTAGACTATTAAGTTATTAATAAATAATAATATAATAAAATTATTTAACACTTAGTAGTTAATTAACAGACAGAAATTGCTAGGTGTTTGTCTTTATAATTAGGCCTACTCTTTCAAATCTAGACATTTATAAAACAATTTTCAAAGCTTTTGTACGAATTGCGCATGCGTAAACTTCTGAATTGATATATGCGATCATCTTTAAGTTTAACAAACAGCTAAGGCTCTTAAGCCAACGTGAAAGATCATAAATATGGAAGAACACCCGCTGGTAATATTTTAGCGGATTCTACGAAAAACTAAACATTAACTGCTCACCGCTCTACAGCTCTTCAACAGTTTTTATGGAATGACTTGGTTCACGTATAGTCTTCTTGAATAGTATTTTTAATTCGATAACATTTCAATCTGTTTTGAAGCTTGCTACAGTCAATACAAAACAATATAATGCAATACAGTACAATGTAATATGATACAATACAATACATGCAGTGCAATGCCGTACAGTATAGTACAGTGCACAACAGTATAATACAATACAGCACTGTACATTGCAATACAACTCAATACAATTTAATTCAATATAATATAATACAATGCAATATATGTATACAATACATCATCATCATCATCGTCCTCATCTTCCCTTAAATCCCAGTTTGACTAGGAATGCAGTGCAGCGCAAAGCCAATACAATGCAATCCAATGCAACACAATACACTACAGCACAACATATTACAATACGATAAGATAAATTACAATAACATACTATGTAATGCAATCAATTACAGTAAAATTAAAATATCGCGTTCTATTCTTCACCCGAATACCGCGTCATCCATGTTCGATCTGATCAACATTGACAACGAACTGAGAATCTGTAAGAAGATGGCATCGCTGATTCTACATATATCGATGTATCTTTCCAATATGCAGTAATAGCAGACACTTGGATAGAACAGTCCGAAGTTGTCCTTCTTTTCATTAGCTGCATAGGACTCAGTCATCACTTCAATCGACCGGCAATCTCTTCGACTTCTTAACCAACAACATGTGTTCAGCAGAATTAGTTGAATGATTCAAGCACTGGACTAGAGCAGGAACCTTCTATACGTATTGTGTTTTGTAGAGATTTATAAAAAGAAGTTTAGATTTATTTTAAGTATACAATCTAAATGTAGTCGCAGGAGAAGCTGTAGTTAAGTATACTTGTTAGACTGTTCGGACGAAGTTAGTAGCGAGTCTTTACAGATCAGTCTCTATTCCTCACAGCGCAAGATGAAGAGCGCTGAAGCTGTTGGCGTAAATCTGTAGATTTATTGACTGGTGCATGTTTTGCAAGCGCATAGTTTGCAACGCTTAAACTGAACTTAGTCTTTCTCGTAGAGGATAAAGATTATAAATTTTGTGCAACTGAAGAAGCCTTTAAAGGGCTGACATTCATCTAGTCCAGTTAGGACATTCAGCGACTGGGTGAAAATTATTGACAGATATAATTATGATTTACCGAATATGTTTTGTGCACTGTATAAAGTCATGTCTCCATCTTACTGCCTTCTCTATCTCTCTCTCTCTCTCTCTCTCTCTCTGTCTGTCTTTTTTTTCTCTCTCTCTCTCTCTCTCTCTCTCTATATATATATATATATATATATATTATATATATATACACACATATATATATACATATATATATGTATATAAATATATGTATATATATACATGTATATATACATATATATATATATATATATATATATATATGTATATATATATATATGTATATATATACATGTATATATATATGTATATATATACATATATATATATACATGTATATATATACATGTATATATATATATGTATATATGTATACATGTATATATATATATGTATATATGTATACATATATACATATATATATATACATATATATATACATAATAGACCATTATATATGTATATATATATATACATATACATGTATATATATCACTCTAGTGTTTAGCAAATGGCAGGTCTGAAGTAATTATTCTTATTTAGAGTTCGTTTCTAAGCTCAAAGTTTAGAAACCAAACTTAGATTCATTTAAAAGCATAAGGCTTTCAGCACACAATGTTCGTTGAAATTGAAAATATTTGATTTTAGCTGTGATTCTTCATCGGGTTCTATAATATCTGCTTTGAACGGTTCTTACATAATACACTAATTGCGTAACTCTCGTTCCCAATTTCGTCTTATACTTTCTGTAATGTAAGAGTGAAATAATCGTATGGGTTTTAATTTTCATTAAGATATATTTATTTTAAATGTGTCTGATCATTAACGGATTAATTACAGATTGATTTATAACGTCTTAATAGCATGCAGCATTAAATATATTTCTGAATGAGTTTGAATTTTGATAATAATTTGGAAAAACTTGAGAATGCCAATACATAGTAATGAATGAATACTTCACAGCATGCTGATCAATGTTGAGCGGGTTGATAAATTTGTGCTACATTTTGGCCTGCAGATTCATCTACAAACCTCACGTATCAATAAATGGAATTCTTGTTGATATCACTGGCAAATTTTCTGGCACTTTCGAAATCGACCTCACAGGAAAAACGTGATCGCCCACTCTCCCCACAAATAAAAACACTTCCATAGCAGAGGCTAAGTAGGCCTATTTCTAGGGAATGCGGCAATTATTATTGGGAAGACATATTCGAGTATAAATAACAAATGAGTGAATATAGAAAATAGTGTACGCATCATAAGGTGGCATCACGCGGTTGAGATGGTTTAAGACAGCGAATATGGTTGAACTTTCTATGCAATTATTATACTACTGCAGCTTTTAAAATTATGAATCACGTGCAAATTAATGTAAAGTAACAGTTTAGAGCAGTGCTGTACTTTAGCCTATTTCTGAGTAACCAATAATTCAGTATAGTGTATTACGTAGGTATATATATATATATATATATATATATATATATATATATATATATATATATATATATATATATATATATATATGGTCTCCTCTTTTCAATTTTAGTTTGCATAATTTTTAGCTTGTATTTTTTGTATGCATGATGAGTGGTCAACTAGATAGTTCTTATAACCTCTTTGATGGCCTAGTATGTGGTATTGCAAATGTGAGTGTTTTTGTTAAAATAAACATAGTTCTCTCTATCTCGCCATTGACCAGCCAGTGGATCTAGGCACATGAACTATGCTTTATATACACCTTATGCAAAGGGAGGAGATATGGCGTAGCGGTTAGTGTGTTTTCCTCGGATGCCAGTGCCCTGGGTTTACAGTTCAGGTCAGTTAACAACTAAAGGGCATCCCCTAGGGCTTAAGAAAGGTTATAAAAGTATTGAAGCTTGCTGCCACTTGGTGCTATCAACACGAAATATCAATCATGAAATAGATTGATTGTGACGTATTCCTCTGTCAAGTGAAAAAATAATAATACAAAAATTAAAATTATCAATTATTTTAAAAAATAACATTTCTGCAAGTACTTTCAGTTATCATTATTACCGTTCTTCTTTCAGTTCCTACGAAACACATTCAGTTTTCGAATGATTGACTCTGGTTAATTCTGATCAACACTAAAGTTCTCTAGTGTACTGCCAGGTGGCAGGTCCAAGGTAGCCATTTCTACACAAAGTCTGTTTTCACGCTCTATAAAGAGCACTCAATAGATCAACTAGTTAATGGCTTCATTATCGGTTGAACTTTATCCATACCTTTAGTAGCCTGCATGTACATGAATAGCTTGGACAAAATAAGGCTTCTGAGTGGTTTCCGTGGCCTTCCTCGATTTTTGCTTTTTTCGCCTCTTACGATATTGTAATTCAGTGGCCCGGACCAACACGGTAATATAAAGCATAAGGTATCGTGCCGCCACTATAAACCAACATTCGTTTTATTTACTTTAGGCCGATGGAGTCAGATCATGTGTAGTGATTCCGCTCTCTTCAATGTAACTATGCCGCAGTAAGATAATTGCCGCACGTAAGAGATTAGCTGCAACTCGAAAACTGTAAACCTTTTCACAACTTACTTCACAAGTAACGCACCAAGGATGGAATGGTGCAGTGATATGTAATTTATTTTCAATTGTGAGATATAAAAATGAATTTCAATTGTGGCATTGAAATACATTTTGATCTTATTTTATGTTCATTGACTTTATTAAACTATTAATATACGAAGCTAGAACTGAAACTTAAAACGTAAATATATGTGTTTATGGATTCACTGTTCAGCTCAGATGCAGTAGATAGTCTTGTGTCTTATAGATTTACTCCTCCCATTTTTTATTTTTAACTGTATCAGAGAACCATACACCACACGAAGCTGAAATAATAAACAAATCTCTTTTCGCTTATTTACGAGCAACAAAACATCAGCAGCTCATGGGAAAAACTATTTCTTCAACTTCAGCCGGACACATAAATGTTCGCTTCTTTCAAACACATCGGCAATTGAAAGACTCTCGGGAACAGACCTTGCAATGCCGACATGCATGAAAGAAGTCTAGTTTGTCGAACAGAGCGTTATGTAATCTCAGTGCTTACTTTGAGGGCTCGGACTTCAGTTGTGTATGGGATGTTTTGTAATATGTTCCATTATTTAATCAGAATCTGAGAACCGCGGATAGGTGCAATAAATCAATTGTACAACAGTTATAAACAGTAATATAAACAGATAATTAATAAATAATAATAGTAAAGGTTTAGCGTCCGTTTCCTCATATAAGAATTATGTCAGAACGTCACTACAAAATCGAATCATAGAAACGATTAGACAAAATAGATGCTGAAGAGAAAGAAAAGAGATTTAAACGGTGCCGGTCCAGTGATCAAAAATCAGTGTGATTAAATTAGATTAAACATTGAAGTCCACTCAATTTTATTATAATATTAGCGGTACTTTGTATTATATGCATGTAAATAACTAAAAAACAATTTTATTAATAAGTTGGATTATCAAAAGATTTAGAAATCATCAACTCAAACCTTTAGAGAATCAGAAAACCAACTAAGACACTAAAGACGGAAAATCTACAAAGAAGCTCGCCATTTACCCTGCGAAAGAACTAGAAATTATTAATAATTTTTGTTATAATCAGTCACCAGGTCTAAGATTCTAACTGCATTCGAACAGCTACTGTATATGTTCGCTTCATAGGCTCAGCTGAACTCATAAAATTATAAACGATGTAATATTTGAGATAATTTCCAGAGCTTGATAGTTAATAACAAGTTAACAATAAGTTTTGAAATGTAAAGAATATCCGAAAAGAATATGCATCTTATTTCAACAGTTGCTCTTAATGTGATCATTACGGGGTTATTCTCACTTTCCATTTTCATTACTTGTACATCTTTGTAATTTAACTGATACCCCAAATTGATTTTACAATAAAGTCCTAACAATTTGAATTTCACCGACGTTTTGAAATTTACAGGACTTAGCCAGCAGCCAATTCCTAGAATAACATAGAGAAATTTCGTTTTAATATTTTAAACTGTGACAGATAGGCTACAGTTTTGCGAATATGAGTATGGTAAAATAGTAAATGTCCAGTATATGAACACAGACATACTGCATGCAGCTTAAAATGTTCTACAGTATATTAAACTGATAAACGGGTAGATTTTCAGCCTTCATTCATTAAAAGTGAATTAACTTTGTCAATTAAGAACATATTTGTAAATGTTCACAAGATTTTGTAAAATAATTTATTTGATTTATTTGTATGTAATTTATTATTATTTTTATATAAATACATTTTTTGCAAACAATTTAAATTTAAATGTTAAGCTCTAGTTCTCCACGAATCGAATCACAGAGATTTTAGTTCAATACCGGATCCAGCATTAATTAAAATTACCCTTACAACTGTTCCGTAACTGACATTGCTTTCGAGTGAGGAAACTGACGTTAACATTAGCTTTACCAGCTTTTGTAAAAACTTAAATTATAATTCGATTTATGCTCTATTTTTCGTTCTTATACTGCTGGTGAACCTATCCATAAACCAAGAAAATTAATTTTTTATTAATAAATGAGGTTCAGAATGTAACTTAAGACGAATCTTGTGAAAGCGATGCCAGTTTATCAGGGACTTTTACCTCTAGTGTGACTACAGGAATCTGGCATCTTCGCTTTGTTCGAGAAAGTTTTCACTCGCAATATTAAAGTACTCAATAATCTTTTCAAGCGAATTTCCCCATCACAGAGTCTTATCTTATTATAACATCAACTTTCATGTTTGTACTTTTTAAATGAAATCAATATGGTTAACGAAGAAGCAGCAAGAATAGCTAAACAATTTACGACTAAAATAAATTTACGATTCTGTTTGGATGGGTTGGTATTACAATATTTTATCCCGTAGCAACATTTTTCTCTTGCAATACAATCGAGTTTTAACTATCAAGTGAGCCGAGGGCCAGTTAACATTGGAGGCCGAAGCTTCGCGGCTTACTTGTTCAGTCTATCTCCACTCTCCAGACTTAGTTATTGCCATCCAGTCTGCAGAGTACCGCACAGCTGGTTAATAGTTCAGTAAAGTAACTAAATGATTGTAGTTTAGTTTGCAGCGTGCTGCGTTTAAGCTTTGAAGTTCTGAAGTAGCTTGTAGGTAACTGTGGTTTAACTATGAGATTATAGTTTATAGTTGGCCGAATTATGTCGGAGATTTGATGGCGATTATTAGGGTTTCGTTTGGATATCCGGTATCGCCTGCGTGTTAGTGCATCGTTAGGACAAAGCGTGTTAGTGTATTATTAGGACATAGAGACTATAGTGTCGTGATAGTGTTAGTATATTGTTAGGACATGAGACTATAGTGTCGTTAGAGTGTTAGTGTATTGTTAGGATGTAGAGACTATTGTGTCGTTAGAGTGTTAGTGTATTGTTAGTACATAGAGACTATAGTGTCGTTCGAGTGTTAGTGTATTGTTAGTACATAGAGACTATAGTGTAATTAGAGTGTTAGTATATTGTTAGTACATAGAGACTATAGTGTCGTTAGAGTGTTAGCGTATTGTTAGGACATAGAGACTATAGTGTCGTTCGAGTGTTAGTGTATTGTTAGGACATAGAGACTATAGTGTTCGAGTGTTAGTGTATTATTTGGATATGACGTCGACAGGGTGTTACGTATCTTTATCGTATATGGTATCATCAATATACGTGCAATTATACGTATGGCTTTACCAGCATATCCATCTTACCTCATCTATTGGATGATAATGTATTATACGGTATCGCTATGGTATCATCAGGGTAGATACTTGATACGATGAGACATGTTAAGGTAATACTACGGTGGCGTTTAATTAGGGTATCGTTAATCGTATCTGTGCGTTAGGGTAACATTGGGATAGCGTAACGGTAGGGTTTCGTTAGGTTAGGGTATCGTTAGGGGAGGATGTCGTTATGGTAGGGAATCGTTAGGGTAGGGTATCGTTAGGATAAGGTATCGTTAGGGTAGGGTATTGTTTGGATAGGGTATCGTTAGGATAAGGTCTCGTTAGGATAAGGTATCGTTAGGTTAAGGTATCGTCTGGATATGGTATCGTTAGGTTAAGGTATCGTCAGGATAAGGTATCATTAGGATAAGGTATCGTTAGAATAAGGTCTCGGTAGGTTATGCTAAGATATCGTTAGTGTAAGTAGATGTTTGTGAATCGTAAGAAGCACCATGGGGAGACTAAAGAGTACTGAACTAACTCAATAAGGTAATATATTTGACTAATTTAGTTGTACTGAAGTTATGCTCAACTAATGTAATAGGATATATTCTCTGTCACGATTCAAATACGCGATCACTCTATATATAGGATGCAAGCAGCGAATAATTTATAATCGATATAGACAACTAATTGTAGTGATTAATTGTACTGTACCTCGATGAGCTATAATTTAACTTGTGATAACAACTGTTTAAAGTAACCTTTGTGGATATCTGATTCTGTTTTCACGAAATTAACCAGTGCAAGGTGGAATATTGCTGTAGTTCAGCACCTGTAATTTATTTAGTTTTATAATTTTTCTTAAAAATCAAAAATCAAAAAAATTAAAATGACCTTAATGACAGCGCCTTCATCTTTTATGCACATGCTTTTGAAATATGTACAAAATTGTATGTATATATATATATATATATATATATATATATATATATATATATTCTAGTTTCAAGGTCTACTTCCTCAGCTGTGTTGAGTAAAGCTCTTAATGCTAATGTTAACGTCAGTTTCCTCACTCGAAAGCGATATCAATCGGGCGAGCCCAGGATTTGATTCCAGGAGGGATTTAAAGCCTTATTCTCTTGCCCTGGTAGCATAACTAAAAGCTAAATTTGTTTATGCTAAAATTCAACAAAGAAATAAATAATAAATTAGCGTGTTAAATTTTACAGATGTAATTTGTAGAGTATGCTAGTAGCTACTCTTTATTAGCTTTATCGACACCTAAAGGAGACTAGAGTTTAGTTAAGGATTGCTTTTAGTTATTATAGCATGTTAGAGTCGATTTGAGCATTATGCTCAAACTTAAATCTTTCAAATCTAGTTCATATTTTGACCTAAATAGGCACATAATAGACCATTATTACAAACAGATCACACTCGGCGACCAGGTGTGCATGTACACTGCCTGCGTATGATTTCGGGCTGCTGTGAATGTATATGTTTCTTTCAAAACGTTTTCATTGAAGTAGATCTACGCTGTTCAACTAGTCTCTCTGTTGAACAACGATGTTGAACTAGTCTCTCTGTTGAACAACGATGTTGAACTTGTCTCTCTGTTGAACAGCGCTGTTCAACTATAATCACATTTGCCCTTTTTGCTTCTTGTGCTTCAGGACACTGAATAATAGACCAACTGTAAACTGCATGTCGCGCAGAACAGAGGAAGGCAAAGGAAGGCAGCCTTGAAGTCATCCATATCCGAAACTATGATCTACTTTAAAGTTTGCCTATGAATGTGACGTAGTCGTACAAAGGATAAATCTATTAATCAGTGAATTGCTCTTTAAGGAGCGTGAATAGATTGTGAGAAGGAATGTGTACCCAGACCATAACTTGGCAGAGTACAGAGAGAGAGAGAGAGAGAAATAGTGAGAGCTCCACACTCTGGAACTCACTGCTATCTGACACTAGTTTCTGCATGTAATGCTCTCACATTTTTTCTCTTTCTGAGACATCTAAATATGTACATTTGGATAGACCGATCAGTGTTATATTACATAGCTATAACTAAAAGTAGATCACTTTCCATAACAATTATGATTATGATGAAGAATTTGGTTTCAACAGCTATAGTATAACTACGCCGGCAATTTGAAAACTATAAAGAGACGATAACGAAAAACTGGCGTTTCTGAATAGCGATATCAAGTCGATAACGAAAATGATGTACCTTAGAGTAGACGATAACAAGAACGAAAATTGTGAACAATGTCGAACGAACAGAAAACCAGCCATAAAACGGACGTTAAACTCATATTCTACTTGTATTTGGATGGCGGATATATTTGTAGGCCTTCTAAATTATTAAATGCGTACAATAGACATCGCTTTTCTAATGCTAGACGTACGATATATCGTAAAGATCTAAGAGTAAAGAAATTCTGTATTAAATAGCAGAATACTAGCATTTAGTAAAAGTTCATCGTATGCGTTTAATTTTTCGGCTTCTGTAGCAAACATTTCACGGCTTGACTCCAAATTGTTTCACTGCACATTGATCGGTAGCATGTTTAAGATTCAAGCACTAGAAATGCTAAATTATTAAACTATTCTTATGTCCAACAAGCATTAGGAGTTATGAGTTATAAACTAGTGTATAGGTGAAAAAGAACAATTCGTAGAGTTTTGTTTTAGTGTATTACGGGAACTCAACGAATTTAATCTATGTGGTTTATTATCTCTCTCATTAACTTCACGTATCTTCTATGCTGTCTTAGGTTGGACTCGAGGTATATATTCTTATTGACATTTCTATTGAAGCCCTGCATTACATATGAGAGCCCATTCTAAAATGGGCTCTCATATGATAAACATATCGCTCTCGTCACAAAAAGCAATGCCACTATTTCTTAAATTCAGCTTTAGCATGAACAAATATAACCATTGTAACGGATGTGACACTGTGGTTGTTTTCCCTACCTTTCTCTGGATATGCCTTAAAAGATCTTGTGAAACACATAATGTTATCAATTTTGTCTAATATCAATATAGAAAATCTATCAAAAAAATTCTATAAGCGGATATAATCTGTTTATCTTTATACTATTGGATATTTTCATCGAAATGGAATGGGTAGTTCATTGGCCCAGTAGGCCGGCCTACTTCTGCTTGACCTTTGCCTTCAAGTCAATTGACATTCTGACATGTGATGTTAACAATGGCTACTGTGCTATCATGTGCCGTGCTTTAACTGTAGAATATGCGTGGTTTGCTTGGGGCTCATGAAAACAACTTTAAAGGAGAAATGAGGGTTCGTGATCTCTCAGTTCAATGACTGCCCTTGTGTGTCCAGATATTTCAGTGCTAGATAATGGGGTCCCCTCAAATGCTTAATATATAATTTCTTAAAAGCCTACTTAAAAGATTACTTAGCTCCCTGATTGATTATGATACGAGATGGTATTCCTAGTTTAGTGCTGTTTTTGCTAATTTATTCCTATTAATACATATAATGTGGTAGTGTTTATAAAGTAAGAATATCATTGAGGAATATTTCAAATGGTTCATATGAATTCTGGGAGCCTAATGTATTTCGACATTGCATTCTGAAGCTAAACGTTACAGGCTGTTGCCAATTTTAACGTTAGTTTTCTGTGTACGGTAGTATGTCAGTAACGGGAGATAACTGGATTTCAACCTACTGTTCCGCAGTTGAACAACTTGCCAATAAGCTACAGGCTTTTCATTCACTCATTTATAAATTCGTTCCACTCGACATAGCCTCAAACAAATAATAATCTGATGGCGGAATAATCCGACAACGATAGCGGCATTCGAGCCTTTTAATTCTCATGCTAAATTTTCTCGAAACAGACGACTTCTGATTAGTTCCAATCTAGACTGCATTTCTTAATAAACGGTTCCAACACAAAGTTCAGATATATGTTTGCAGAGAGACGTTTTAGATTCATCTACTTAATTCTCGTCCCCAGTTCTGTAGGTCTTGTCAATTTTCAAATCCTGGTTCAAATCCGTTACTTACCTGCTATCAAGCAAAAAAGAGGAGTTAAACTAAGCATTAGGTTTTAATTATCCTTAAACTGGCTCTAGTTCACTTTTCCAGTCAAGTTGTGTTGAATTTCAATGACATGAGATCTACAGTACCGCTTAGACATTTGTGCCTGGATGTGATGTGTATTAAATATATTCCAGTAGAATCATGTGCTATTTTTCACTGCTGCAATGGGTGGAAAGTTATTTGTTAATCTCTAAAAATGGTGCGATAAGCAAATGCGAAGTAATTATTATCTTTGGACTGATATTTTGGATTTTGGAATTTGCACCGTTTTGGGCCTTCTTTATGCTCACAGGCTTGGACTTGTCTCAATAGTGGTCGATGTTGTCATGGACGACAATGGCACTGTAATTGTTGCTGTTATTATTCTTGTAAAAACGTAGCATTTCTACAACTACATGTATAGTTGCGGATATACATGTAATGCATATATTGCTTAACCATATACAGACTGGGGCAAAAAAATAATCCCCTAGTGAGATCTCAATAACTTTAAGAAAACTCAAAATATCTCTACGAAATCTAAGAAGCTTCTAGGGGAGGAATTTCTGCGTATAGTCTATCCTGCAAATTTGATGAAAATCTGTTGAGCAGGAAAAATATTACAGCGTTTCAACGAAAAAAGTGCAAAATCAGTTTTAACAAGGCTTTTTTAACAAAAGTCTTAATAACTTGGACAAAACTCAAAATAGTTTTACAAAATTTTCGGAGCTTCCAGAGGAGGAATTTATACACATATCCTGCAAATGTGGTGAAAATATATTCAGAAGTAACAAAAATGCAGCGTTACTTCGAAACAAATGTTAAAAACAATTTTAACAAGGCTTTTTTAAACAAAGTACCGGACATTTTCTTCAAAATTCAGGAATAATTTTAACATAAGAACGAATTTTAAGCATCATTTATTGGAGTAGCTAACAAGGTAGTGCAGGCTTAAACTCCACCACTTAAGTAAACGGCCCTTTTTAGGGTCGTTATTTTCTTTAAAAGGAACGACTGACATTTCAAAAAGCCTTGTTAAAATTGATTTTAGCACTTTTCTCGTAGAAATGCTGTAATCTCGTAACTAATAAAAATATTTTCACCAAATTTTCAGGATATACGCAGAAATTCCTCCCCTAGAAATTCCGAGAATTTCGTAGAGATATTTTGAGTTTTCTTAAAGTTATTGAGATTTCGCTATGGATTATTTTTTTGCCCCAGTCTGTAGATACCGTTACGTGTATTTTAGCATTGTCCTATACTTATTATAAACTTACTATTCCAAATAATCTATTGTTATATTGTTTATTACATTTACGTTTTGCTGGTTTAAACATTTCTATAAATAGTACAAATTGAGGTCGTCACATATCGAGTGATTTCGTATCTCTGTCGTTTAGAGACGCTGAAAAAATACATGTACATGTATAATGTTCTTGATAATTGTTTAAATGTTGGCTTTGCTGCGTTAGCATTGGCAGTCATGCGAGCTTTGCACCTAGCACGATATAAATGTGTAACTTTTCATTCGTCCATGAGACATATGTTCGAATGAAAGCATGTTAAAATGCGTACAATTGAATGTGAACCACATTTAATATACATTATACAATATGCAATGTTATACATGTATTTTAAACCATTGATTTTATTAGATATGTTGCAATTCTTTAATATGTTCGTTACTAACTATATCAAAATAATTAACATTAAAGTCACTAAATAATAAATGAGGCATATATAGGCCTATTTCCAGAGCATTAGTGACTCCTTCGAAATTAACTTTTTTCACTCTAACTTTTTTCTGTTTTCGTCATTTCAGCACTAAATTCAATTTTTACTATAGGTGCTCATGACATTTTGTATTAAAAGCTAGTAAAGCTAATGTTAACGTCAATTTCCTCACTCGAAAGCGATGTCAGGGACGAGCGAGCACATGATTTGAACCCCGCACATACTGATCCGCGGTCGAATATCTTACCGACGTCGCCACTGGCTCTAGCGTTTGAAAAAATATAGAAATATTGAAACAATGTAGTGGATGTTTTAGCGTCATACAAATACATCCAGTATATTAGCTATGAAATAAAAACGTTTTGCGATATCCATTTTCCTAGCGCTATCGGTGCATGGATATACTTAATTGCCTATCATAAAATACTAGCCTGTCAGCGACCGTCATTTAGATCCTTTTGAATGCCATCACCGAGAATTGAACTCAGCTCCCGTGGAATGCTGTGACAACAACTCTGCAGCCTTTGTGTGTATTGGTTATGGCTTGTACTCGTCTGTTTGTTTGGCAATTTTCAATCGTTCGGTTGTTATGAAGATTTGGGGAGGGGAGTGGGAGGGGGTGGAGAGCCCCCGTATTTCATTCAGAGTCTGAGCAACTGATATAAGATAATAAGACATTGCATTAGGCTCGGTCACGATGATATCAAGCTATTTGGAATGACTAAAAGAAATTATGCGACGAACAGTATGAGTTCAATTTTGGTTCGTGTTTATATAGAAAGTCACTATCAAATATTTTCTTTATTGGAATAGATCTGGATATTCGTATTAATTTGTAAATGAGTATTTTAAGATCTTTGTAATTTTTAGCAGTTTTGTATCCAATTTGCTTTGTCTAAGCGAATTTAAGCTCTTCTAGTTAGGAATCAATGAAACAATCACTCAATCAATCAGTCAGCTTGTCAGCCAGTCAGTCAGTCAATCAGGCAATCAATCAGTCAAACAATACATAATAAATCTATCTATTGTAATCAATAGACCATTATCAAAGTTCAACTCGTAATTTTCTTCGAATAAGCATACTATATATTAGTTATTTCACTGACCGGAGAAATGTGACACGGCATCGTTAGAAGTCCAATTGAACGGAAGTATTATTTTTATTGTTTAGTTACTGATTTTTTAGTTTTCTTACTATTTGAAATGCTTGTCATTAGTGTATCAATTTCGTAGAAAATTGATTAATTTACTTTACGTTTATCGTGAAAGCACTTTTACAATACTGTCGGATATAGATGATATCTTTGCGATGTGTCCACCCTTAAATCCGGTAATATTACGTATATTCCGCACCATCAGCCTGTGGATTTCCTGAGTCGAACAGGACAGGGACTCGATCAATTCCTCGGATAACATCAGTGGATACATTATAGGCTGTCGTCCATGACAGCTTATCAACTACCAGCCCGATATCTGCCTCCGACTTCTTTCTCTCTTTCTGTTTCTGTCTCTCTCTCAAACTGTTTTTCTGTCTTTCTGCCTCATCCTCTCTTCTTCTGTGTCTCCGCTTCACTCACTCTCACTCTCTCTCTCTCTCTCTCTCTCTATTTCTCTATCTCTCTATTTCTGTCGTCTGCTTCTTTCTGTCTGCATCCACTTCCCTCCCTTGTTTGTCTCCGCATCTCTCTCTTCTCCCTTTCTCTCTCTCTCTCTCTCTCTCTCTCTCTCTCTGTCTGTCTCCACTTCTCTCTCACTTCCTCATTTACTATCTCACTCTCAGTTTCTCTAATTCTCTATCATCTTCTATACATTATTGTGCTATTTGAATTGTATGAATCAGCTTTGACCCGTCTTCTTTATCTGTTTCCATTTTCCTTTCAGTTTTGCCCCTTTCTCCCTTTCCTCAATTTCTCTCTCTTTCTCTCTGTTTCTCTTTATCTCTCTCTCTTTCTCTCTCTCTCTCTCTTTCTCTCTCTCTCTCTCTTTCTCTTTCTATAATGCAATTTCACCTCAATATATCTTGTATTTTCCAATTTTTATTTTTATTTTTCTGAAGAAGTCTTTCTTCTCTACCCTTTTAAATTCTATATATAAATATATTTAATGGTTTTTTAAATATGCGAAAGTTAAATATATCGCAGTTAAAGACATAGTTAACGATAGCAACCTCTCACTGGTAACGGAGTGAAGATTAGATTTGAACTCAGAATCTACTGGTCCACACTAGTACATCATTTCAATAGGCTCAGCAAGATAGGTTTAGTCAAAGAGGGATGTACTTCACAAGAGAATTCAAACTGAATTCTAAAGTATTCAAAATCAGTCAAACGAACATGAGGAAGCATCCATGTTTTCACCTCCACAATGCGTTGAATAAACTTGGCAGGAATGACTTTCTTATATATAATGAGTTCCGTATAATGGAGTACTTAATTAATTAATCCTTTCATTAATTTCCTAATATTAATGTTCTCTTCAATTAACAATATATTAGTCTTCTAATTAAATAGGTAATAAAATTATACAAATATATTATGATGTATTCCCGAAACCCTCTTGTTAAACGTTTTGCAAAGTAATTTGACTTATCTATTCTTATGTTTTCTATTTCATAATTTTAGTTCCATTGAAAACTAAAATAAAATTATATTGTACACAATTTTACTGATTTTTAGTTTGTTGAAATTCGTACTAGTCGGTTATAATTTCAAACAGTGTGATATTTTTCATCACGGGGGATACACTTGTAGAATAAAATGCTTTACCTTTCTTCGTTCAAGTTTTGTAAAATAGCAGAAGTGTAATCGTTTGGTAATTTATCTAATGTTGTTGTCTTTTATCGGACCAGAGAGAAGTACATTCTTATTATAATTACCACCTTTTAATGGATTTATAAATTAAACATTACTATTACAATTACTATCTGCGGAATAAACACCTCTGTGATTACTAAAATGAGTGAGTTGTTAGGTAAGATTTTTGGAGGAAGGGGAGGCGACAAGAATGGAGCCTCAAAGGATAAGACTGCGGCGGGGGACAAGGCAGGAGCTGAAGGTGGAAACGGCAACGGATCTCTGGCTTTAAAAGGCGCTGAGTTCTGTAAGTTCTACTGATATTTATTAATTATTTATATAAACTGCTTTCAATTATGATAATGATTCCAATTGTAGTCCATGCTGCCTGAAGATAAACTTGTTACATACAATGGATATTATTATCCTATTTGTTTGCTAAAGCTCAAACTAAAGTACTTATCCTTAAATATTTAAGATGTTTTTTTTTTTTTTTTTAGAACTTAACATTGCATGTACATACAGTACACACTACGATTTGGTTATGATAAAATGAAATTCTTTCGAAGATCTATAGTGTTTTCATAAAGTAATTGTATTTTGCGTTGGGTTTTTGTACATATTTAAATTCATCTACAGTGTATTTCTAATTTTGTGTCCGGGCTATTAAAGAGTAGACCATCGGTAAACTGTCCGCATTGTAAGCGAAGTATAAGCAAGAACTGAAGAAGGCAATGGAAACTGCCTTAGAAGTCATATTTTTCCAAGCTATGGCAGTGTAGAAGTGGAATAGCATTTGTGAAAAGATTAGCTCGCTGATCGGTGGAGTTCTCTTTATAGAGCGCGAAATCAGACGTCGAGTAGGAATATGTACTTTAGACCTAGAGATAGAAAGTGAGAGAGACAGAGTGAAAGAGAGAGAGAGAGAGAGAGATACAATGCAGGACAAACTCATTGTTTACCGTATGTGCATTAACAGTCAGAGCATTGATTCTGAAAGCTTTTGATTTATGGCTCCGATGCCATTGTGCATATGCCGCGTTACGGTTTAACTGCAAGGAAAGCTTGCGAAGTCTTCCTTAGGCTTATTTTACTTGAATCTGTGGAGGCGTCTCCTGTTGCTCAGAATCTGGAGAAGAAGACTCGAGGGGAAAATGCCCCCTGGAAAAAAAGTTGCTGATAGTTAAATGCTTGCATGTAAGGGCGTTGCGTCAATATGTAGACCCTTACTTTTGTCGATACTTTAATTGAAATAAGTTACGAATACTCATCGGCTGTTTTAAGTAGTTAAAATTGCCGAGGTAGTTAAATGACCATATGTAAGGGGGTTATAGCTATATGTATTTGTGACGATACTTTAATTGCAATAAGTTCTGAATACTCATCGGCCATTTTAATCATTCTTGAGGTATTTGTTAAACATTAAATATCCTGCTAAATGGCCGATGGACTCATAGGGTAATAGAAAGCCTCTGTAAATATAATCCACTGTAACTTTAAATGAGTCAATATGTAGGCCCCTAGATATTTGTCATCTCTATTACTATGTGAATTTCTATATATTTGCGATTAGTATGTATTGGTATTGTAATTTGAAATAAAAATATATTCAATAATTTAATTAGATGCAATTTACTAGATAGATAAGTATATAGATCTATGTGATAGCTCACGTGTCGTAGTTTGTTACAGTGGATGGCTCAAATTTCCCTCATGCGAAGGTCTATAGAATTGTAAACTATATAGTTGTTAAATAATATAAGTGTAATATAATAATATAAGCAATATTATAAGTGATAAATTATGTAAGTGAAAGTAATTTAAGTGATAAATTATACAACTGTAAGTAGCACAAGTGAAAATTATATAAATGTAAGTAGTATAAGTGAAATGTGATAAATTGCGTAACTGTAAGTATTATAGGTTATAAATAATGTAAGAATATGCAGTATAAGTGACAAATGAATAATTATATAAGTGTAAGTAGTTATACTGATAAATAAATAATTTTATAAATGTAAGCAGTATCATTGTTAAGTATACATATGGTGTATAGTAAAATAACTATTTCCACAGTTCAATATCTTGATGAAATAAATATTAAAATTTACTTCTCCTCCTCCTTTCTTCATAGAATTGAGAATTTTTCCAAGCCTCCTATACAGCGTCCTAATCCCTCATTTACTGTCTGTCTAGTCTCGTAAGTTCTCCACAGGAGTCCTGAGCGAAAACCTCGCGCCAGGCTGTATATGGACCCGCTGGTGGTTGTATTCTAGTATTTTAGTATTTATAGAGCGAAAACTTGCTTATGATGATATCTAATATAATTATTATGATGATTATGATTATGATGATTATGATTATGATGATTATGATTATGATGATTATGATTATGATGATTATGATTATGATGATTATGATTATGATGATTATGATTATGATGATTATGATTATAATGATTACGATTATAATGATAATGATGATAATAGGTTTTAACGGCACGCTAATCGGAAGCTTAAAGAGCCTTATGTTCATATCGTTAATAACTTGTCAACTTGTCTTTCGTTACTCACTAATTTGCTCTTTTTCTCTTTCATGGTCTTAAACCAAGCGGCTGGTCCAAGCAAGTAGATATTCTAACTTACAATCTGCTTTCGCGCTCCATTGAGAACATACCATCAGTGGACAAGTTTTCCCTTTCGCAAAGGCTTTGTCTTATTCACAACTAATATAGCTTACAATTTGATGAAACATATGGTCTATAATCCATGGTACCGGACTCAACACGGGAACCGGGACAATTTTCTCTATTTCTAATTATATAATTCATTCAAGACGCAAGTGATTTACATCATTTCGTAATTATACTATATTGCTTAGTCACACATTTAGCAGTTCTTTACCGGTTACTAGGCTATTAATAGAAAATCATGTAACGATCGGGTTCATACCAAGGCAAACTTGTTATGCAGCCTCATGCAAAACTCAGAAAGAAGTGGTTTAGTGAAATCGCCTTCATATCTAATGAAATCCACATGTAAAACGTGCTGAAGTAGAGGTTGCCTAAAGTGTTAAGTGGTAATTAGGTCGTTTCTGTTATTAAGTAAAAAATAACAACACGGTATAATAGAACTAATACGCATTATGCTCCTATTAATAATAATGATTAAGAGAGTGAATTACTTTTCAAATCACTAGGTAAGCCCTAAATGGTGTCAAATTGGTTCATTCACTGATGAATAATCTCCCATTTTATTGATATATTGACTCTTCATCCCTTGACTATTCATTTTTCGACTATTCGTCCTTAACTATTCATCACTTGACTTTTCATCGCTGGACTATTCTTTCCTTTCTCATGACTATTCAACACTTGACTAACCATCCCCACATTTCTAGATGAACTTGCAAAGGAAAGGATTCGTCTCTTGACTATCATACATTGTCTTTCACCTCTGAACCACTCCTGAGTCGACTATTCTTCACTATTTTCTAAGGTTTATTCATCAACTAACGTTCCTTCCTTTTCCGTACATCCCTGGAAGGTGCATCCTTTGACACTTTGTCAGTTCATTCAACGGACAATTAAACCCACGGACAGTTCATCCCTTGACAGTTCATCCCTTGACATTTCATCCCACGGACAGTTCATCCCACGTACAGTTGATCCATTGACAGTTCATTACACGAACAGTTCATTCCTTGACAGTTCATCCATTGACAGTTCATTACACGAACAGTTCATCCCTTGAGAGTGCATCCCATGACAGTTCATCATACGTACAGTTCATCCCTTGACAGATCATCCCTGAAAGAATTATCATATAAGGGAGTTAACGAAATTTAAATCACCATAGTGTTTGAATTATTCTAATTTATTCTAAATTTTTAGATTCATTACATACATAATTTATGTAATGCATGCACAATTGTAGGTGAGCTATAAGATTTATCACTTTATTTAGAATAATTCAACAAGATCTGTAATTAAAATATAAAAAAAATTGTGCAGTTTTTAATTTTCATCTATAGTAGGGAATCAGGAAATGTGAGCAGTGATAGTGTGCCCGCTACTTCCATTTCCCTAGCTCTGATCGTGTCTTGACTTTGTTTTGATGGAAATATACGTAATTGTGACGACTAAACTAAGACAGCAACTGTTTGTTTGAATCGATAGTTCACCTAGTACAAATCAATACTATCTTGATATTCCCCATTGCATGCTGTTCTAATATATTACTTATGTTTTGGCTTGAAACGATGTGCGTAGGTTGATACCATCTTACAGCAAGCTACGCAGTAGTGCTATTACTTTGTAGTTTTTATTAAAGCAATAGCAATATTCAGATAGTTTCGGCATCTGAAATGTTCAGTATTCCTATTACGATAACAAATCTATTTATATTCATATATGAACTAGTAAATTTCTCAGAAAATAAAGTCAGTGGCAGAAGAATGAGAGGAGAGTTTCTGCATATCTTTGTTCATTGCCATTACTTTTACTCTGTATTGATGCAATCGGTAGTGGCAGCACTTTTACCTTAATACCCACGGGACGGTCACTATAGAAACTGATGGAATTAGAAAATGGATCGTGACTGCCTTAGCAGATTACATACCTTAATGCAAACCATAGGCCGCGTTATGCTTAACTACTCTTGCGATGTTCCACAAGTGAATCGTTAATACTAATAAGAAGTAATAATAATTAATAATAGTAAATAAAAATAATCTTTCTCTTTGTGCACTGCCTACTGGCAGGTCCATGGTATATAACTCCTCCATACTTCTCTGTCTTCCGTTTTCCTTTTCTTGTCCACATATGAGTGAATCTTTAATTCATCTAACATTCCTAATCTCAGCCTGCCATTTGCCTCTATTTCCTTCCATTCCACCTTCCATGACTTCTTTTAGTAGACTTTCCCCCCTTAGAATGGGTCCTATCCAACTACTCTTTTAATTCCTATTTCTTAACACATCTATCAACTGTTTATCTGTACCAACTCTCTCCAGAACTTCCTCATTTGTAACTTTTTGAGTCCAGCTAATCCTTTCCATTCTTCCCCATATCCACATTTCTAATGCCTCTAGTTTCCTGATATCTTTCTTCCTTAAGGTTCATGTTTCACATCCGTACAATAGCGTTGTCCAAACCAAGGTTTTTATTATCTTTATCTTTCTTTAGACTTTTTGTATAAGCAAAATAAGCCTTCGGTAATAGGAAAGAACTCTTAGTTCTTTCCTATTACCGAAGGCTTATTTTGCTTATGCAATCATACTGCATATTTAATAATAATTTCAGTCTCACATATCCGGTCATCGGTTATACTGTAGTATGACTCAAATATTTGAAACTCCCTACCTGTTCCAATGTCGTACCATTTATTGTGATATTAACTTCATCTTTATTATTGGACACTCTCACAACCTTCGTCTTTTTTATATTAATCTTCATGCCATATCTCAATGCCGTATCATTTAGACTATTCATTAACTTCTTCAGTCCAGTCTCGCTGTCCGCTACCATTCCTTGGTCATCTTCAAAGCTTACATCTTGTAACAATTTTCCTCTGGCTTTTATTCCTTCTTCCATGTCTTCCATGGCTTCCTCCATCATTGCATCATCATAAACGTAAAACAGCTTTACGGTGAGACAATGATGGAGGAAGCCATGGAAGACATGGAAATAATAATAATAATTAACAATAATAATTAATAATAAGTACAAGTGAATCAAAAAGCACAGCTTGATATAAGATTTACTTGTTAATTGTAATAATTTTTAATTAATGGTCGCTTTCTTATTTGCTTAAGTTATAAATGAAGTATATAATTAATTCGAGAATTGTGAGGATGGCAGTTTCGATTCAATAACGAAACGCGTAGGTGAATATTATGCGTGATAAATGTATATGCTCGTTACTGACATATTTCATGACATATAACGGTCCTTTGCGTGTTGTTTCTAGATACACTTGAGCAGATTCGTTTACTGAAAGCAAAGCTTTGTCATAAAAGGACAGCAGTCTCCGAATAAAGCAATAAGCATAGACTATAATTTGTTGTCAATTCTAAATGCAAATTTTACGATTTCATAATAATCCTCCTGATCGATTATTTTATAATCTGTTAGAAATTAGCACTATGAACTTGTGCCTTGGTCTCAATGCTTGGCAAAGGAGAGAGATGATACATGTGTATATATACATATGCATATATATATATATATATATATATATATATATATATATATATATATATAGGGCCTATATATGCATGCATATATGTTTATTTCGACAACAAACTCAGTGTAAAGTCGCATACATAAAAAGTGTACAAAAACAACATGAAGGGGACATCATGATGTCTCCTTCAAAGGAGACATCATCATGTATGTCATGCTGGGTTAGTACCTGTTTAAACAACTTTAATTAAAATAATATAACAAAACAGACTGAAATGCAAAAACTTATTTAAACTATAGTTCTCTGGTTCTATTTTTGCTTAAAGAGGGAATCATTCTATCATTCTAATATAAAATAGCTCTATTAACTTTCAAAACTCTGCGATTTGGCAAGCCTTCTTACTTATCTGAAATTCTTCTTCCCTATCGTCCCTCGCGTGCACTTCGCTCTACCGATGCCAATCCTCTCTCTGTTCCAAATATTCTCACGTCATTGGGCAGACGTTCTTTTTCTTACGCAGCACCCACAATCTGGAACTCTTTACCTGCTAATCTTCACTCTTGTTCTTCTCTTTCAACATTCTCTAGCAAGCTTAAGACTTACCTTTTCCTACCGTAGACATAATCAATCTACCCTGACCATTTTTGATCTCCGGACTGGCTTTCGTTTATGACCTTACTTCTCCTCAGCACATTTCTTTGCAGATTGGTCTGGGTGAATTGACCTGTAGTGATGTGTGCTGTTGGGGACATCCCTGACATCATCCCTGGATGAGGAAACGGACGTTAAACCTTTATTATTATTATTATTATTATTATTCCATTATGGGCACCAAATGGTAGCGTCTCAGACTGAATGCAGCGTTAGGACGCGGATATAAGGAAAGATTTAATTACAGATTTGAACGTATTCATTGTCATTTTCATTCTACCCTTTTCATGCTTGTTAAGCTTGCTTATCGAAAATTCCAAAACAGAAAATTTTCCATTTTTCAGTATAATCATATTTTCTAAATCTCCTGAAGGCTGTGATGTGCTCATATTCAAGCACGCATGAACATTGTTTCATGTAGCCTGCCGTTGTGTTAAATAAGCCTAATAATGTGCATGCTCTTTCTTAGTGCACTGCCAGTAGCAGTGCACTAGGAGAGAGATGGGCATGCTAGGGTTAAACAAGCTCTTTATTACAGTAAGTCTTCTAATATTGCTGCCTAATATTAAAATGGTAAATCTAACCTTTTGTGAAGGTAACAGAATCCATACTTATAATTGTCAGCTATTATTTATTAAGTAAAATTAGTAGTCCTATTGAATTTTTAGCAATAGAAGTAGAAGCCATACCCTTTGATGCTCAAGGCATCAATTGATTCGTGTTAATTTATTTTATCTCAATCTATAAAGCACTTCATCAATCAAGGAGTTGAATTATCTATGAAGTAATAAATTTATAAAAACTGTAATTCATCCATTTAAAAAGAGATCTCTAAACGCTGGGCTTTAGGCCCTAAACGTTAGGCTAAAGCTATAAACTTAAGCTTTAGCTCTAAGCGTTAGGCTTTAGCTCTAAACGTTAGGCTTTAGCTCTAAACGTTATGCTTTTGCTACAAACTTTAAGCTTTAGGCTCTCAGAGTTAGGCTTTGGCTCCAAGCGTTAGGCTTTACATCTAAGGGTTGGTCTTTAGCTTTAAACTTTAGGCTCTAAGCTTTAGGCTTTACCTCCAAACTTTAGGCTTTAGCTTTAAACTTTAGGCTTTAGGCTCTAAGCGTTATGCTTTACCTCTAAACGTTAGGCTTTTCCTATAAACGTTAGGCTTTACCTCTAAACGTAAGCCTAACGTTTAGAGCCTAAAGTCTAACGTTTAGAGCCTAAAGTCTAACGTTTAAAGCCTAAAGTCTAACGTTGTGAGCCTAAAGTCTAACTTTTAAAGCCTAAAGTCTAACGTTAGACTTTAGGCTCTAAACGTTAGGCTTTAGCTCTAAACGTTAGACTTGAGGCTCTAAGCGTTAGGCTTTAGCTCTAAACGTTAGACTTGAGGCTCTAAGCGTTAGGCTATAGCTCTAAGCGTAAGGATTTAATTTATTGTTAATTGGTCATGGTTTCAAAACTGACAAAGAACGAACATTTTCAATAAAAGCTGCATATAGATCATTTGTTTTGTGCTACATTTTTCTATTGCGTAGTATTAACAGTTGTACATTCAAAATGGTAAAGTTTAGGTCGCTTTCGACATTCAGGATTCGCTATCAGCAACCAGCCAGCCTGAATTGCAAACCATGCTGCTGCTAACACCCACAGCCAATGTGACTTAACAAGTGCACCACACGGATCGATCCATTGAATCCTGACATATATTCCGTACAGTTTTCCCATCTGGTCAGTTTACTGCGTGTAAACCTGTTCCCACGATACCGTTCCATCATGCAAGATCACAGCTGTGGTTGAAGTGCTGTATTCCCAATACATACCGCACCTGATTAATCCATTGCATACGCGGTCGGGCTGATTCTTTCGTGATGTTTTTTATTTCTTAAATTTATTTATCCCGACCCTATTTAAATTGGGATTTAAGGAAAGATGATGATGATGAATAGCACAACTATTTCTACATAGATCATTGCGATTAAATCGATTGCGATTATTTGCACGTGCATGTCTGCGTATAGCGTTTAATTAGTGACATTCTGATATTAGCTGTATTCTTTATTAGTATTATTCCTGACATTGAAATATATCACAACTTTTCGTAATGTATTTAGAGCATTAATAAAGCCAACCCGCTTTTTAAAGGCAAATTGCCTCTTAGAAGTCGATATTTTGCTAAAAACTGTATACAATGCCACAAAAATTTCGAAATACTAGGACATATATTGATGCCCCTATAACCATCTGCTGAGATATTCTTTTTTGTAGCCTTTAAACTTTGGTATAGTAGTGGTTCTTCTTACTCCAAATGCACCAGGAACTAAACCAGAGCGAAGCATTATATGAATAGTGTACGAATGATGATAACAATTGATTAGTGCCAGTGACTTAGCTGATTAAGGTTCGAGTGTAGATCTGGCGATCTTCTTAAATAAACTTACCATCACATTGTCAATATCTGCAAAAGTCTCTATTGAGCTATGACGCAGCTTTCTTGAACGTTAGTGTTTCCTGGGTTGTATTGACGGCAATGATTTCAGGACCATCACTTTTCAAACCAACATCGAGTACCGTGGAGCCAAATCTAGTCCGATTTCTGATTTAAAAAGACCCATAATTATTTTTTAATGATATTAATAAAAAGACAATATACAAGAAACATAATTTTGAAAATTTTTGTCACCCGACGATATATCGCAGACTTCTTTTACAGGCGTCAAAAACGTTTCTATGCTCATTTCGATTTTTATAATCTAGTAGAGCTAAGGTTAACGTCAGTTTCCTCACTCAAAAGCGATGTCAGTGACGGGCGAGCTCAGGATTTGAACCCGCACATACTGATCCGCGGTCGAGCATCTTACCGACGTCGCCACTAGCTCCTGTCAGATTTTGAGATTAATACACATCGACGAAATTGTAGTATACTTTCAATTTAAATTTGAAAAAATTAATTAAAACTCAAATTTAAAGCATAACTCGGTGTAACCATTCCAAGGCATCATTCTCGACAGGAGAGCCTGGAATTTTAAAACCACGCCTGCACAATGAGTAAATGAAGATGGTACCTGTGCCTTCTTTCTTGTTGTCTCCGTCACAATTCATGTAGTCCATTTATTGCGGCGCTTCTGTAGCCAGACTACAGTAATCCAATTACTATCGTCGAACTTAGTGCAAGCAGTTTGGAATTTAATTAAAATTTCATCTAGTATTATTTGATTGCAGAACGCGCTGGGTTTAAAGCAGCGATACTTTATGTCGTACGAATGTTTTTGCACTTAGACAAGTTAGTCTAACGTCTTCTGAATGACCGTGAACTACTTTCAGACCTGCCTTCCAATGTATAATTAGTGTTAGTGCACCATATGGGTTTGCTAGTGATTTTAGATCGATTTCTGTGTTGATACTTTAACGTCATGCCAACGTTTATTGATGATTTGCTATTAAAATTAATTAATATCATCTCTGATACGAGATCTTTCATGTGCGCAACTCTTAGCATAGCATTAATAGGGAATTTCTCTAGTTTTATAGTTTGAACGCGGGGTAGAAACAGATCCATTGATTCTTTTCACCCAGGTTTAAAGGCTTAAACAGCAACTGTAGCTATGCATCCTGAGCATACTGAGCATTTATGGGGAATCATCGTGTAAATTCTTCAGTAAGTTCAATATAAACCTTGGTGGATTGTAATGATCATTATTTAAAAATAATAATAATCTGTTGATTGACTATATTTACTCTAAAGTGTTGAATTAAGTTTTTAATTTTGATATAAGTTAATAGAACCAAATCGTTAGATGTATTTTATTTTCAGTACTTCAGTGGGACAAGCCGAAATTGACTAAAAGCTATAACTATCTTAGTATAGTTTCAAACCATCTTTTCCCATAGTATGAACAATCTAAATTATTGGAATTTTGTTTAACGTGATTAAAGTAATTGTGATACAGCTAAAATATATTTCCTCCTAGCTTAAAATAATGGCATTCATTCCATCGATTAAAATAATGGCATTCATTCTATGGCTTGAAATGATGGCATTCATACTATCGCTTAAATAATGGCATTGACGCTGATATAAAATTCAGCCTTGTCCACCCCCCCCCCCCGCTTGTGCAGGTCGAAGCTATTTAGAACAATTCATGGCAGTTTTATCACCTGCCTGGAGGGCTTAGTTGAATGGGTACATCGAATGGAAATCGCCTGACTGGGATTGACTAAAGCCGACGTGAATCGGTTAACGGGAATTCACAGGAATCTCCAGGGAATCAATGTGGTCAGAGTGGAAAATCGAGAGTGAAAGAGAGAGAGAGAGAAAGAGAGATAGTGAGAGGGAGAGAGTGAGAGAGTGAGTTAGACACAGAAAGAGAGAGAGAGAGAGAGAGTGAGAGAGAGATGGAAAGAGAGAGGAGAGTGAAGGAGAGAGAATAGAGATGAAAAGATAAGAAGGATGATTTGCAGAAGCAAACCGAATGGCAACATCCTACAAGAAGCAAAGCGATCAATATGAGTTTAAATGAACGGAAATTGAATTAACTGAAAATATGATAAAGTAGTTCTGAAGTCAAATCAATATTGGAGAAAGGTGAAAGATAATATAGGAGCCTGAATTAATCTTGATTGTGCTCTTATTGATAGTCTTCTTCATATAACAAACACTTCTCCATTGCGCTCTACTGAGCTAAACTTTTAAGTTTATCAACCAAATTAGAGAGTCTTTCATAAGGGCCCTATGGCACTTCTATTGACGAGCTTAAGTTTCGATCAACGTTAAGTTTCTCAAGTGGTTTCTCTCGGAGTAACTCGCTTGTAAGTAGAATATTAGTGATGTAGCGTATAAGTGATGCAGAATATAAGTGAAGCTGAGTATAATTGATGCAGAGTATAAGTGATGTAGAGTACAAGTAGTGCAGAGTATAAGTTATTCAGAGTATAAGTGACGCAGAGTATAAGTGATGTAGAATATATTTGATGCAGAGTATAAGTGATGTTAAGTATAAATGATGTATAGTATAAGTTATGTAGAATATAAGTGATGTAAAGTATAAATGATGCATAGTATAAGTTATGTAGAATATAAGTGATGTAAAATATAAATGATGCAGAGTATAAATGTTGTAGAAAGTAAGTGATAAAGAATATAAGTTATGCAGAGTATAAGTGATGTAGAATATAAGTTATGCAGAGTATAAGAGATGCATAGTATAAATTTATGTATCAATTAAACAAGGGAATTTTTATTAGAAACTAATAGTTAGAAAGAGAGCTATAGATAGGAAGAGAGAGAGAGAGAGAGATAAAAAGAGAGTTTGAGAGAGAAAGAAGTATGTCGGTTTCTTAGTTTATTATTTATCAAAATGCAACAGGTAGAAATTAGAGATGGGAATCGAACCGAGCCCGAACCGAATCGAACCCTAAAATCTAGAATTTTGATCGAACCGAACTCGAACCCAGACTCTGACCGAATCCGAACCGAACCCAAACCCAGACTCTGGCCGAACCGAGCCGAACCCAGACTCTGGCCGAACCCGAACCGAACCCGAACTTCGTCTAAACCGAACTGAACCAAACTCTTGTAGTTCCTTTCTTCTTCACCAGCCTGACATTAAAAAAAGATAGTAGGAACAATACAAATGTGTATTAGTTTTTGCATTTACATGTCTTACAGTATCTAACAGCATATATTCAAGTAAGGCTGGTTCCGACAAATTTTTTAAAATGGTAGCGGTACAAAGGAATGGTAGCGGGAAGCGAGACAGGCCTACAGAAGATAATGGATAGTCAGAAAGATACGGCATTGAAATATGGATTGAAGATTAACAACAAAGAGACATAAAAATCTGAAAATGCTTGACTCAATCTAGGTGGATTTGTTCTTGTTAAATTCAAGTTATGATTTTTTTTCTAATTTTCGTGTGCTACCTTAATATTTTTGAAGCCAGATTTACAAATAATTATATATGACATTCTATATGTGTTAAGACTATCTGGAGTAAATAATTTTGCACCATAGCAATGCAATAATTTCATAACTAAATTAATAATTAAAAATATTATTAATAACTAAATATTAAATTAATATTTTCGTAACTTCATAATTGATCTGAGAGTTCAAATTTGAAACCCTAAGGTAAATTATGAAGCTTATTACTGGTCAGTGACAGCAAACGATGTATATTTTGATCATTTTTCTACGGAAATACACGTGTTTACCAAATCATCTTTATTTGACATTTTTATGTTACTAACTTGCACTTTCTCCGAAATATTGGATCAAATTTTAGCCAAGACATTTCTCCTTAATTATAAATGTATCTAATATATAGACCTGTAGTGACAAAAAAAATTACAAATTGATGAAGCATTCTATTTGCTCGTAATAATCAAGGAGAATATTTCAGATACAATAATAAAGCTAAATATCTATATTATGAACATTTGTTGGTCAACTAACAATATTTTAAGAAATGTACAGGAATAAATACCACTTCTCTCCTTTTTTTTTTGTCATATTTTTACCCAGGTGAAAAAAACGTGGCAGCTATTATGACTTAATGAATTTTTAAGCACATTTACCATAAATCATTTTAAACATGTTTGTCATAAACATGATTATTATAAGTAAAGTTAAACAATTGCAACATTATCCAAACCAAACCATTTCGAACTCGAATCGAACTCTTGCGAGTTGGAAAGCAAGCCGAACCCGAACCGAACCCGAACTCTTGTTAGAACCGAACCCGAACCGAACCGAACTTTTATTTTCAACGAACCGAACCGAACACGCGAATTGTCAACTGCTAACCGAACCCGAACCGAACCGAACTTTCATTTTCAATGAACCGAACCAAACCCGAACTCTGGAAATTCATAAAATTCCCATCTCTAGTAGAAATCGCACAGGGGTTGGTGTTTCTCTTGAACTAATTTATCATTCAGAATTCATTGTTGAAAGCATGAAGCTTAAACAATATACTTTACATCATCTGTATCAATGTATCATTAACTGGTTCATTTATTAGGAAATAATTTATGATATTTACGATATTATTTACGATATTGACGATATTGTTTACCATGCTATTTGCAATATTTATAATGACACGATATTTGCCGTATATTTATGATTCAGTTCTTTGAAATGTACATTTCACATACTGTATATTCTATAACCGTATACTTGAAGAGTATGTACAATTGTATATATCTATACATCGCAGGCTTTGGTGTTCCAAATCTCACCGGGAAGGAAGGTTTAACTCACTCTGCGATTTCCAGATCACTGTGAAAATTGAGAATATTCAAAATATAGTGGAAAGGAGTTTACAATACTATAATGTTGCAATTTTTGAAATTGGTAGGCACTTTGTGTCGAAATCAATGAAATTCTTCAGAGAATATAACTAGAGTACAGTACCACTTATCGCTATATTTTTTATCACTCATCACTTTGCACTCGTCACTTATTTATTTTCGGTTAGCACTCTTAGATTTAACATGTTATTATTTTTTAAATATATTGGATGAAAGCATGGCAGTCGGAATTTTATCCAAACCATGATCGCAGCTTATAGTCTCAAGCTCGTAACAACTGAATAGTACCTAAATTAGATGCTTCGAAACTGACGAACATTGAGAAGCGACAAGTGTTGTAAGCATAAGAAGTTGGAACAAGATGACAGTGCTATATTGATTGATCTAATACCGCTCGAGTCATGAAGTCTCCACCCTCGAATGAACCCGGAATAATTGTACGTCTGAATCATTTCTTTCAATTACACGAAACTATTGATTGTGATCTTCTCGCTGCGGCATGTCTTTTATCCGAAGACATTTTTCATGTTAACTGTGTCCCTCCAAGGCTCGGTGCCTAGTAGCCTTCTTAACAGGCTGATCATTGGGCACAGTTTCATGTTAACTGTGTCCCTGCACCCAGGGGGTTGCCCCCAGTGACCTTTTTTTCTGTAGGGATAATGTCTCTATTGTCTTCATTCAAGTTTTGTTTAGTTTCGTTGTGGTGAAAACAAATAGGCTGAACTAATCAGAAAAAAATCACCACTATTTTTCTAACAATATTTTTCTCTATTTCCTACAACAAAATGGTAATTAAACAGCGATTTTACTATTTCCCTCTCTTCTCCTTGACTATCTATTACACAATTTTCGAAATAAGTATTGAAGAAAATTCTATCATGTCTTTCTCAACCCTAGTAAAACTTTTGTACAAGAGGCAAGGGACTGATAGCACTCCAAAAATATTAAGTAATTACCTTGCTTGGTGTCTCATAATATATAATATGGATGCTCGTTCAATTCGTTAATATAGTAGGATCTTATGATGTAACAACCCAACACCATTGAAAATAAGAATAGTCTTCAGTAAGAAATAGCAGTTTTTACGAATTTTTTAAATTTCGACCTAAGGGGGTGGGAATGGGGATGGGGTTAACTCCAAGCCCCTCCCATCCAGGTGGCTTCGCTTCTGATATTGATATTTTCTTCTCTTTCATTTTCCATGTCGTGCTAGTAAATCGGTTTAAGCTAATCCTCGGCTGGATTATGACTCTATGGTGTTAAGGTTAAGATGTACGACTGTCAAAGCGAGCATAATAATTTAAATATATAAAACAGAATTTATTACAGATTTCAGAATATAGACTATACATGAACGAATTGAAATTAGACTAATTGATAGTGGTAAGTGTTGTTCAGTGACAGCGAACTGACAGGAACACTGAGCTTTACAATTGATCAGTATCTTAGAAGATAAATTTTCATGATAAAGGCAATAGTTCGGATTGATAAAGCTTAAACTTTTATCTTGAATTTTTCTATAATAAAGGATTAAAACTGGCCTATCAAGACTAACTGGCAATTTTTCGGAGCAATCTAACAAGAATACCTAACTAGAAATAATCCGTCGATTAAATTTAGATTGAATTATCTTGAATTAACATTGTTAATATTTATAATATTAAAGTTGAATTTCAAATTGTATTGTGGTTAGGGGTTGAATTTGTTTTCCTCGCATAAATTATTTTGATATGTTATGCTCTTATTTGCTCTATTCTACGAGTTGATGCTGCACAGAAACTTTCTAATTCATATTTGATCATTATCTAGTAATGGATACCCTCGCTTCGTTACAGCCATTAGCAAGCAGACATGGCAAGTCTGGTGGCAGGTTCGATTTACAAATAAATCAACTTCTATCAGTATCTTTAAAATGCGATAAATAAAAAACAAGATTCACTTAAGACGGGTTTAAGATTAAGCTGAGCACGGGCGGGAAATCATTAGCATTTACATACTAATTAATCATAATGATTATAGATGGCTTAGTATTATCGTCTACTAAAATAGGTTATAGAAGGCAGAATGGAAGAAAATGGAGGCAGTGGCAGGCCGAGATTAGGGATGTTAGATGAATTAAAGACCCACTCATATGTGGACATAAAGAGGAAAACGGAAGACAGTGAAGAGTGGAGGCGCTATATGCCATGGACCTGCCAGTAGGCAGTACAATACTATAGAGATAGAGAGTATTTTATAACATTTCCTGTGATTACAATTTTAATCAATGACATCAATCAATTACAGCTGCCAGGGATGCTCTCAGATTAAGAAAAATATTAAGATTATTGTGTAGTATACATCTCTAAATATGCACCAATGGTAGCAAACATTTGAGTCTCAGAAGAAATGAATCTTTATATTAGAACCCTGATAGTAACACTATTCCACCTCTACCTTCTGATTCAGACTGGGACGTAGTCTGATCCGGGAACCGAGCTGATACAATACAGGAGAGAACGGGGCGTTCATTTTCCAGATGATTTGCCTGATACAATTTCCACATCGCTCCATTGCACCCGTGTTCTTTCGATTCTTTACTCGAGGCGTCCCGTGTAATATTCTATAACCCATCCCGCTGCTGTGGGTTAAGCCGTGGGGCTAGTTTGATGGACCGAGTTTCTTCTTGTACGTATTTGTGTTTCCTGACACAATACCTGAAAATATCTTTGTCTTTTTCTCGTACTTTAATACGTCGCTTACACTAACAACCTTGCAAAGAATAAAATAAAATAAAAATAAGAAATAGATTCTTATTCTTAAGACAGAGATAATTATTAGGTTTAGATAATTATCCAGCGTAATACCCACAGTAACAATAAATATACAGATAAATACACATAGTGAGAGTGAGAGAGAGAGATAGAGGGAGAGAGCAACAGACCTAGTGTGACAGTAGAGAAGAGGGTGTGTTGAAGGCGGATATATTTTCCTGGGACTCTTTACTATAAACCAGCAAAGCTGCTCCTTCTGATTCGTCTAAGATCAATGATTGCAAGTATAGCTAATGCGTTTTGAATTGACTAAATTAGTAGTAGTGTATTAGTATAATTGTAATTGCTAATTAATCAGAAAAATTGTTTAATTAATAATAAATTATGTATTTATTTATTTAATTTACTTATTTATTTATTTGTAACATAATAATAATTATAACATTATTAAAATAATAATAATAATAACAATAACATTAAAAATAATAATTATTATTATTATTGCTATTACTATTGATAGTAATATTATTATCATTATTATATTATTATTGTTATTATTATTACCATTATTACTTTTTTACGTTTTACTGTATTATTCTAATGAACTAGTATAATATAATAGTCCTTAAATTAACAAGCAGAACAAGAGAGAAAGTCGAAGATGGACAGAGAACGGAAGGGAGAAACAAAGAGAGACAAAAAGTTAGTAATGAAAGGAGGTATTTGAAGGAGTATGCGAGGTAGGTTATTGAACAATTGGCAGGCCTCTCACGCCTCTAGCGGCCATACTGGATGTGAGATTCAATTGTCTCGCTTCGCCCGTAGTATCGCTAGAATAAAGATGCAGAATCCTTCTGCAGTTTCTTGGTTAAATGGAAAAGAAGTATTTCACTGTATAGTAGCAGATTTAAATAGGGCAATAAAGTTTTTCTTTAAACCTTAAATGCACACTTGCTTTAACCACTATTAAAAATTATTTATTCCTTTTAGAGGTCTATCTGCGTACTCACTGGTTAGTATTAGACGATTCAAGTTAAGCTTTGCGTCCTTTTCAGTTCTCGCTGTTATTACGTTTATGAAGAGTTCAACCCTCGTTAAGTGCTTTGCTTAATGGCAGATCCATTGCATATAAATTCTCCACATATTTCTCTCCTCTGCCATTCTCCTGATATCGACATACAAATTAGTTATCAAATCATCCACTATCGCAAGTCTCGGTATTCCTCAAAACTTTTTTTCATCCATTCTTCCTTCAATTACCTCTTTTAGTAAGCCATTCCCGATCGAGACATGACCCATCCAATTCTTCTTTTAATTCTCTATTTCTCTATGATGTTTATCAATTGTCTATTTATGTCAACCCTATTTAGCACTTCTTCTTTCGAAGAGCTCACAAGGACAACAAAGATTCCGGATATACGATATTAGGATAGTCAAATCTCATCAGATGATGTCAGTTCAGATTAGATTATTTAAACGTCAATTTCTTTCTCTGAAGTATGTCAATGATAGTAAAAGAACTGAATGATAACTCTGAACCTTCTTTATTTATTTATTTAGCGTATGCGTTAATCCAGGTAACTTCTTCCCTTTCAAAGGCAAGTTGACGCAGACATACCACCAGGCAGGTTAAAGGTCTATCTTCAACTCTATGTTTCATAGTTTTAGATTAGCTGCAATCACAAATTGGCGAATCACGAAAACCCCAGCGTAACTACTGATGCACTGTCCAACAACTTGCCAATAGTCCACCGGCTCAGCCCGAGAATATATCGTACTACAGTTTACGAGGCTACGCTAACATTCATATATGGTGTACATGTCCCTGACATCATCCTTGGATGAGGAAACGGTCGTTAAGCCCTTTTTATTATATTACATTTACTCTAGCTTAGTGCGGTAAATAGGCTATCATTAACAATCTATCCTAAACTCTCTTCTGCCAGGCTTTACTTTTTTCATCGATTCTTAGACATTGAAATCTTCATCTTCCGGTGAAGAGTATAGTCGGATATCAAGACACGCTGAACCATAATATTTGCTTTACAGCTGCACTCGACGCTTTAATTAGATCCGCCCCTTGCATAAGCTTCCGTATCGAAATACATTGCTTTGATATTTTTATTTGACTAGTGCTCTAAGTGGTTTTTGGGAAGTGTTGGTTTTTTGTTAATTAAGTGGTGTTTTTGTTTTGTAATTTTTTTTGTATTTTAATACTTGATTGTTCGTTATTATTATTATAATTTAGTAATTACTTTATTATCAGCATATTTCTCAGTATAATTGGAACATCGATGACTCTCTCTGAATGTGTTCTGAGTAATTCTAGTTAGTATATTTATAGAGTCTCCTTGAGATGTCTCTGACATTGCCCACTGCCTGATGTCCAGTAACCGGACATTAAGATCTTATTAAAAGACTAATTGATTTATCGATTGATATTTATGGTATATTCAATGTTTATGCATGGTTGCATGAAGGAATTTACATGCTGCTTTAACATTAGCAGATTTCCTTGTGTTATCTCATGTATTTCTACTGTAGCTTCCACATAGGCTACTGTTCATTTTACTAATGTTGAAAACTCTGATGCAAGGTTCGAGCATTTGTTTTCATATAGGCCTACTGTATAGTTCGCTTATTTTGTCAGTTTTTATTATGATGTTCAAACGATATGATACATTAAATCCAAGATGGAGTTTCATGAACAAAACGTTTTTAACTGCATAAAGTATTTCATATCATATATTATACCTGATCTCTCTATTTCATATGACATGTACTACGCAATTAATTGATACAATGAAAACACCCGGTGGCATTTTATGAATGTATTGTTCCAAAAAGCAATAGATGGGAGGTTCATGTCACGGTGGGTTCTCATTAATAATTGAAATCATCAGATGCCTTCCACGGGGGGATCCTCTATCAATCATGATTTCCACCAGAGGCGAATAATTTCGCAACTGATAGTGAAACTAGATACAGCCTTGCCACTGAAGAATAAACTCAACGTACATGTAAGAGACGACTACTTTTGAGCAACAGGTGAGAACGGCAATAATAATTTACCAGAATAGTCATATATTCCAAATTAATGCGTTACAAAAGCGTTTGCTTATGTTACATGTCCAAGGTATATGTGCAATATTGTTAATATCGTGTTCACTCAGAACTTGGGAGAGAGATAAAGATCGATAGAAAAACTGGTAGGAGAAAACATTACTTTGAATAAACGTTTAAATAATCTAAATAAGTTATAAATTTAAAAATAAAGTTGAAAGGTATTTTAAAATGGCACGTCCTTAAAGAAGTTTGCACTTACAACCGATCACAAATCTCGCCGGCTTTTTCGTCTATCAGTTGTATATACTTGAAGACCAGAAGGCTTCCTTAGTAGCGGGTCTGTTGCTTAAGAGTAGAAATTGAATATAACTATTGTTTAAAGAAGAATTAACTGGTGTTTAGTAAAGATGATATGGTAGCAGTTAAAAGTGTTTAAATGTACATGTGATTATATAGTTGCTTAGTTAGAGATTAAAATTGAAAGTTTCGGACTTGCATGGTCATATACATGCATTTGGGCCGGTGGCTTGTTGGCAAGTTGTTCGACAACGAATCACTAGATGCATGGTTCAAGTCCAGTGCTCTCCTCATTACTGACATGCTGTTCGAGCATGAAATTGGCGTTAAACTTAACTTAAGACTTTTAGCCACCGATATGATTTTTTGTCAATTACCATTACTTAAAGAAAGGCCCTGCATCAGCCTTTAAATTAGCAGGTTATTCGAATTTGAATTATAATGAGGGCGAAGTCATAGACCAGCCGAAGCTTGCTCAATTTATTTTCTCCTTTAATTTAATTATCTGCTGTTCTCTGGTCTGCTCTCTCAATCAAACCAGAAATCCGCCTGGTTTGCTTTCTGGGCAA
>CAJHZI010000763.1:87500-235635 GCA_905160935.1 Enchytraeus crypticus
CTCGTCTACCTATTCGTTATACGTGTGTTATTGATTTGCCTATGTCAAATCTGTTAAGAGACTGAAATTCTCATTCTTCTTGGCGTATGTTCGTACTCTATAAGCCATCGTTTAGAGATCACTTTATTGTTGACTGTGTTACGAGTTGCTGTTGAAACTAGTGTGGCCAAGATTCTTTAAATTAGTTGTTAAATTCGGCCGACTAGTCGGTTCTATTCAGCTGACTCTATAGTGCTTATGAAATATTTCGGCTAAGCGCGGCATGAGTTATGTATATTGAACCTATGCTCCCGTGGAGTAGAATGCGCGTTGACTGACCTGGGCTTTGAATCCAGGCCACTTGCATCCGAAGCTAAGCACTCTAACCGTTGCGCCATATCCCTTCATTGAAATTATTTCTGAAGTATTAATAATATTCAAACTGAAAAATAATATATCATTAATTGAAAGAAAATATTAATATACTATTAATCATATGAAAAATATATAATCAAATATTATAACAGACTGAAATTATAACTGCCGTGACTCCCATTCTTTTCTATTGAAAAGTTATGAATTTTAAGCCTAGGTGAGGCTAGTAATAAGTTAAAATCTCTTTGAGAAATGTAAACTAGAACAGCTATAAGCATTGTACGAATATTTTTAATGTCAATCATCAGCATCTGCTGTAGTCGGCTCTTAAAAGACACTTGCATATACCGTGGGATTATTCTCTTGAATCTCTCTATCAATATACGCATACGAGATTTAATATGAAATCTCATGAAAAGAAATATACCATGAATATTGTCATGTTTGTGAGCCTGTTTTAACTTAAATTATATTCTCTACGTTAATTTCAATAATATGAGTAATCATTCAATTCTTACATCTAATCCAGGTTCTTAAATAATACATCGCATCCACTTTCTTCATCGATATTTCTCGATCCCTTCTATTTCATTCGGCAGTTAAGTCCCCTTAGCTTAATTGGTTTGGACAGAATATGCCTGGAAAATTTCACGAAGAAGCTGCAGCCTTGGCTGAAATTTGCTAACACCTTCGCCTTAATGAGTGGAGGTACAGTATATGCAAAAGTTCCCTTGACATATTTTAACGACAAATAACAAATTATAAAAATTAGCGACAATGAATTTCACATTAGCATACGCTTTCAAATTTTTCACCAATAGCGAATTCACAGAAATTATATTCTAACGAAACCGCATGTTATCCGTAGACACACCAAATCACATGCTGTGGATGGTTGTTGTTTAACATTCATCTAGCTGTCAACAATTTCCCTTTTAATATACTATAATTATTAGAGAAGTAAATGGATTGACAGGGTCTACACTTTAGCAATTATCCTAGATATATAGGGCCTACTAATCAGTTAAGCCTAGATTTTATACTTGGGGCTATACCATCTCCTTACATCTCCTTGGCTGGAGCCCAATGGCGAAGTCGGTAAGATACTCGACCGCGGACCAGTAGGTGTGGAGCCAGTGGCGAAGTCGATAAGATATTCGACCGCGGATCAGTAGGTGCGGGTTCAAATCCTGGGCTCGCCCTGGGCTCGCCCACTGACATCGCTTTCGAGTGAGGAAACTGACGTTAACCTTAGCTTTTTACAAAGCTTAAACTTATGTCTAATTAATTTCTACCTAAAACTCTCCGTGATATTTTAATTGAATTTTGCACTTAGTATTTTCTTCTTAATTTTTAGCAGACAAAGGCGCTTGCTTTCCAGAACTTTCTAGAACCTCACGAAAGCTATGGGCTTACCTAGTGTTGAAGATCATACGATTAAGTCATACTTGAAATTCTTGCTGAAACATTAATAGGAAGAATTTTATCTTCCCCCTCATCCCCCTCAGAAAGAATAGCATCATTTCATCCAGCTGAAAAATTATAGCGTCGGAATGAAGAACCCGTCTGATGATTAAATTTGCTTCATTGAAAGCCGCCGTCTATTGCAAGCCAACTCCGTGTGCTACAAGAAATTTCTTATGTAGCCTACGTAATGATTTCCGTTACGAACCCTTGAGTGATTCAGAGGACTCATATCAGAATAAATTGTGAGTTAAGGTTAAAAAAGAATTCAAGAGCTAACACGCGTGCCTTTAGAAAACGAATGCTACCCTTAGTTCGAAACAATTTTCCGTTTTCTGAAGGAAGCAAAATTAAAGTTCATTCTTTCTATTTTCATCGCCTTATGGAAGATTTTTCCAAAAATTAGAGAAAGCTTTCAGAAATATTTTAATTTTTATTGAGATGAGGTTAAAGTTCTTGAAATATTTGACGTTTTTTCTGAAGGGTTTTGGTTTATTGCTTTCTTAAGTCTTGTGATTCAATTTTGTCTATGCTCACATGATCCGATCTACCATGGAAGAATTGGAAATATTTTGATAGTTTATCTTTTTTAATACAAGCCAATATCATTTAATACATGTTTACTGATATTCTAGAAAATCTTAAACTCCGCATATACAGGGTGATCAGCTAATTTTCCTAAGGGTCGCTGCCACAACATCAAACGTCACGATAAATTCTCATATACCACATATACCACTGGAAAGGGTATTCAAAGCTGAATCTAATGATACCAATTACAAAATTTATAGGCTTTGAAGTTTCCTTCTATTCTTCTTAGACGTTCCTGTTTTCATAGCAGATGATGACACTGACATTGCAATTCATTTTACTCTTAAGTTATTGCTCGACATCGAACGAAAACAGTGAAAGTTTCTGTTTATCTGAATCTTCTAATTCAGTTTCTAATTTTAAAACCTACAAAAGGTTAAGCTGAACTATCTTTTCATACTACACGTACATGAACAAAAAAGACTCGACTAGGATTCTAGCAACATGTCTTTGATAAGCTGAAAAGTTTTTCAAAACTTTAATTAGCACATTGTACATACATATGATGAAGTCATTCTCAGTTAGATCGTCTCCATATGGACCATGTTGGTACGGTATTGGACGTTAAATTTGACTGTCATTACTACGCTATACTTGCTTATGAGTGCGTATAGATGACAACAGTTTCAGACGACTGATTACCTCGCATCAATTTACTAGTCAATTTACTAATTTACTGTGGTTAGTGCAAACCATCAAATTCACCTCTATAAATAATTGTCATCAGCTGGCTTGAATAGCTCCTCAACGCTCGAGCTGAGTCGTTGACAACCTTTGAACAGCGAGCCATGAATGGTTCGCTTCACTGAGTTCACTGTACCTGTTTTAACAGGAAGCAAATATTAAGTTGCAATTAACAATTAAACTGTTGACGTTATAATATATTACAGGTGACAGTAACTAAATGCATTTCAAAATGTGTAATCATTGCAAAATTTACAATTTTTTGTTTAATTTTTTAACCATTGAACGTGATACGGGTTCAATCTTCTTAGCGTATGTCGCACTCGTTCCCCCATTGACCGTGTTAGGAGATGCTGTTGAAAGTTGAAACGACTCAAATAAGTATGATTAAACGAGATTCTTCTTTAGATTGGTTGGGAAATTCGGTCGACTGCTGGGTTCTAATATGTCGACAATAGTCATGCTTATGAAGAGAAATATTTCCACTGAGCACAAAATGAGTTACGTACGTTGAAGTTTTGCTCATGACTCACGAGTTTAATTGTTATCTATACAGTAATTGGCAACATCCTATTTGTCTCAGTACTAATATAAAGATGTGAGCATTAAGACACATTATATTTCAAAGTATTAACTATTAATTACATTCCATTATTACATTGCATTATTGCATTAATTACATTACATTAGATTAACAATGCATATTATGTATCATATTATACTATTAACTTATATTTCCAAGTGGCTTTTTCTAGTACCGTAGCCTATATAATGTTATTATGTTTACTATTCTATTGTTACATTATATCTTTAAGTAGCTTTTTCAATTCTATAATTCTATTATACTTCACAATATGTTATAATTCTTATCACTTTCCTTTGTGGTGTCCAGGACACTGAAGAATAAATCAATCCTTAACTGCACGAGCTCTAATAGGCGATAATGTGTAAACCTCAGAAGCTACATAGTTCCCAAGCTATATCAGCTATGGGTATGGCATAGCCTTTTTTAGATTAACCATGGAAGTCGGTAAAACTCTAGGATAGCTAATGTTAACCTCAGTTTCCTAACTCGAAAGCGATGTCAGTGACGGGAGAGCCCAGGATTTGAACCCCCGCATGTACTGATTCGCTGTCGAATATCTTACCCTCATCGCCACTGGCTGGATCCAGTTGCGATGTCGGTAGACAGTCGGTGGCCAGTGGAGTGCTCTATAAGTAGCTTTTTTGTTAGAAGTTAAAAATATCCTTGCCTCAATAATGAATAATAAAATATCCATGACTCAGAAGTGTGGAAGGTTGAGAACCCTTAAGAAGACCTCAGGGGCTGTGTAAAGCAGACTCAGTGCTGACTGCTTGTGGTGGTGGTCGTGCGGTGTAAACGATATGCCGATGTTTTTGTAACCGTGTAGCTATTATGTTGAACGGCTCCTATAGAATATAGTAGCAATACAGTTACAGTTGAGTATACTTAGTTGAAATCACAACGATAGCATGATCATGTTTACAACGATATTGAAAACGTAAATATGTATATTAGTCGTATTTATAATATTCTCAATATACTGTATGTATATTATCTATACACTGTACAGGGTATATACATGTACATACCTCCATGATATTATTTTCGAATGAGGCAATGTACATTAACCTTTTATAATTAATTTATTATTATTATGATCTTACTCAATGAGACATTGAGTAAGTATGACACTAGGAGTTTATGAACAACTGTTGTGGAATTGTGTACTTGTATGTCTCACATCTCTATGCTCCAAATATCGTCAAAAGTATAAAGCGCAGAACGTGTCCTACATACTCGAGCTACCGTCCGAACTTTGAATCCAGGGTTCTTTAACTTTAAGTGGTATTGCGGATCTCACTCAACATCTGCAGTTTATTAACTTACCGGAGTGAATACTAATCAAACGCTAGCAGCCATATATTTACTTAACTGGAAGACATGGACGCTTTTTACGTCTGTTTCATTCTCCTACATGTGACATTTATGCTAACCTGTCTAGAAGTGAAGCCTTTATGACTGCTTTTTGAAAAGTTCTAACCCCCCGCGGATTGTATAATAATATAATTTGGTTTAATTCATTATTCCGAAGATCTTAGCCTATTTTAAACTGAGCTTTGGCTCAGCTTTCCACTGACCACAACCTGTGTAGTAAGCTAGACCTCTGCTACTGCGTTCGGTGTCGTAGTTATATCGCAACACCAATTTACAAGCAGTTGACTGATGTAGGTCTTTAACATACAGAGTTCATATGCAGAAATTCATACTACAGCTGTCGCTTAGTCTGTCTCAAGCTTCTCTAATTCAGAACACAAAGAACACCAAGTCAATCCCATTATGCAAATCTACTAGTGTGCTAATTTTATTGATGATTGCATAGATCTACTGAAGTAATATTGATATTTAAATCTTGACTAATTAGACTATTTAGATAAAGTACCCTTCGTAGTGAACTAAATTTTATATAGGACTGGTGAAATTAGTTAATAAGATCATGGGGAATACACCTCAAGCTGCTAGCTCAAAAGGGTCCGATCAAGACAATGGTAAGTATGAAGATACAAACCAACGATTGAATAAAGTAAGGAATGAGCATATGAATTTAAGATTAATTAATTACTTGAACGTTTATTAAAGAGAAAATGAATGAATCAGTTATCTGCCAGCTAATGTAATACTTAAAAAACTGGTAATCGAGAAAAGAAATAGACTCACAGATTGTTTGAATAATTTTACTTTTTTATTTTATCGACAAAGGCGGCTCCATACATAGGGGCTCCTAAAATTACTTTTGTATTATTTAAATCTCACAATAAACATTCGTAATAGAGATTCGTTAATGTAAATGAATAAATAAAACATCGTTTCAATTGAACTCTAGCCAATAAATTAACTATTTCAAAACGATAGTTAAATAGGTGGTATAATTTATATGGTTTGAACTCGTTTCCATTCTGATAGCTGAACACAGGTAAGGTGTTTAATAGAGGTTTCCAATCTAAACTTCCTTTCAGTATTTATGTTTTCTGAAACTTCTTCTGTGCATCAATGTTGTCACATCTCACATTTCATGTGTGTTTGTACGTACAATGTGCTAGGAGATATTTAAACCATTTTAGCGAATTTCATGTGCCACAGCGACAAATCTATATGACTAAGTTAAGTAACAAGTTACAAAATTTAAAGATGGAAATAGTTTTGAAATTAATGGTGATTGAAATAGAATTTAAATAATAATTTTGAAGTAAGATAGAAACTGAACCTGAAAGTAGACGAAAAGAAAGGAAAAATAAAAAATTGGAAATTTCATATAAATAGTTACAGTTGGTTACTTGCTTTTTTGGTAAATGTACTTGTATAATGTTGTTCTTATTAGTCTTATATTGAACTATGGGTTATTATTAGTATTGGTGTTAGTTAAGTGTTTAAGACTTTGGTTATGTTTTGTTAAGACTGAACTGCAATGGAAAAATGCCTACAAAGAGTGTGTTAGAAACGGAAAATTAAAATATTATGAGACTTGAATAATACTACGTAAAAGTTCACTTATTATTTATTTTATTGGTTGACGATTTGATAATTCACGTTGTTTGATTCACGGAAACTACCGTGACGTACTTGTTTATCAACCGTTTAACTTTCTTGACCTCTTGACTTCTTTATTTAGCATTGGTCAGTTTGCGTCATGTATTTAGGCATTCACTGATTTCTTCGCAATTTCGGAATAATTGGCTTTAATTTCGTAGGTGGTATATATATATATATATATATATATATATAGATATTATATAATATATATATATATATATATATATATATATATATATATATATATATATATATGTATTTTATATATATATACATGTATATAAATATATATATGGTATATATATACAGTATATACATATATATATTTATATATATATATATACATGTATATATATATACCATACCATATATATACCATATATATATATATAGTATATAAATATATATATGGTATATATATATATACAGTATATATATATATATATATATATATATATATATATATATATATATATATTATATATATATATATATATATATATATATATATATATATCACCTAAATAGGGTATATAGATCCTCCATTGGGAAAGATTTATCATGTAATAATTAATAAATTCACGACGGTAACCTGATGCTAAAAGCATTATCTTGCGCTAGAAGCTGGATTTCAAGGTGAGCCCCGTTATATTAATTGTACGTGATTAAATGTGGATAATGTTTATAAATAAATTGAATTGAAATAGCTGCATAACGTGATAAAATGATTCAAGATTAAGTGTGATCTATAAATAGAATTATAAAAATTCTCACCGTAGATTAAATTATTTAAGAAACTGTTAAAATTTAACTTACTGAAAATGTACGTCTTTCAATCTCTAAATATATCAATTACTAAATACAGGACAATGAAGATTTAACGTACGATTCCTAACTTGTGGCCTATATCAGGGTCTTCGCAAACAGAACATAATAAAATAGACGAAGAGAGAGAGAGAGAGAGAGAGAGAGAGAGAGAGAGAGAGAGAGAGGAAGAGAAAGTGTGAAGAGGCACTCACGCACGCATTGCAAAATATTTGCGGTAGCATGATAATTTGATCTGCTAGTTTGCTATTTACTGCTTCAGCAGCAAACTGTAAAATGCAAATAAGTAAAAATGGTTGCCATCAGTGTGAAGAGAAGCTTTCGGTTTTATTCAAACCTCTCTAGTTTTTTTTTCTTTCTTTCGGTTTTTTCAAACATCTGTCATCTATTTTTAGACTCCAGGTGACGGTGAGATTTTTTGATTTCTCACGGAACCTTACTGCCCTCTATTGCCTGACGCAGCTAGTGCATGGACTCTTAATTACTGTAATCACTATTATTACTATGATTAATTACTATAATCAGCCGAATCTGTTTTCGCAGCCATAAGAAAACGTTTATCGAAATTTATTATCTCAGATTATTGGTACTTTTCTCAACTTTCGATTTGATTACATTTTTAAATTTAAAGAGCGACTATCTCCCCATTTTCATTTCTTAATATATTCTTTTAAAATTTTCCGTCCTTAATTAATTAACTAATTTCATGTACATATATGTCTAACATAGTATTTCTTATTATTTAAGTATTTATAGTATTACTTTATTATTTAAGTATTTCTTCAATTTAATAATTATGATGCATAGATGCCTTGTGAAAATATATGTTTATATGCTCCGATTCGTCAATGATCTGTTTATTATTAGGTTCGACAACGTGCTTTGATTGTTCTACGTAGAATTTGTGTTTTGGCTCTCTGCATGGTAACATATTAGACAGTGACTTGAGAAAGCAAGAAAATGTTTTCACTCGTATATGTCATCGACAGTCACATTTATGTGCAAGAACTGCTCTTACATAAACGTGGGTTCGAATTCCAGTCGCGCTGATCTGAGAGTAAAGTCTCGGACATTCACTGGACTGGTTATACGGAATGGTCTAAATTTCCTGACGGTTTAATCATGTGGTATTAAAAAGAGATAGATATCAACGCAGGTGATCATTTTACTATAATGTGTGTTTACTTTTTTTCTTTTTATATAAAAATGAATGAACATGATGTTCTGAGCACTTAATCTTTCAAAGGCTCACCTTGCTTATGGGCTCACACTTTACCTATTCCAGCATGCACTTCAACTTATGCAACAGGGTTATATTTTCCGGGGGATTGTATTTACTAGGGGTTCGACCCCATAGACAGTTGTGTAACCCCCTGCTATAGTTTTAATCCCAAGTTTTAACCTCCCCCTATGACAAAGCCCTGATGACCCCCCTCCCCTGGTAAACCGCTGATCCCCCTAACGACTCTTTAGGAAAAATGTAACTAGTATAATCCTGCTATGCAGTAAGCCTATGAGCAAAAAATTATGAAACTAAAATAGCAGTTTAATAAGCATCAGATGAAGTAGTTTTTGTTACTTTGGCTTTACTAGTCATTATAGACCGGCGAGTGATCTTCAGTAGCGGCTAGCTACCTCTTGCTTGATAAGCAAGAGGTCGTGCGTTAGAAACCCCGCTGGACCGTATCTCATAGTACATTTGTGATACAGAAACAGACGTTAAACCTGAAGCTTGCAAAGCGTTCCGCTTTATAATGCAAGATGGTAAAACAGATCTAGTCTCTGCAGAAGATCTATACGGTAACTATAGAACCGTTAACACAGCCAGATTCTGACTCGCTGTAGCATTCATATACAATATAATATATTGCATCACCACTATCATCTTCCCTTAAATACATTGTATATTGTACAATATTCAAGCTTTTTTTCGTGTCCTGAATAGTCAACATCATCACCTACCGCATTGCTACCACCTGTATTGACGGACTATAATTGTCGTGGTCTGTCGTATTTATATTCTAAACGCGACCTGATCTATATATAGATCTCTTGCTATAATTGGCACTGAATGTAGAAATGTAACATAACTGTCCTCTTAGAGAAAAGTGAACTCGTAAAAATATATCCATACTCAACAATAGAGCGATTTACGGTACTTGAAGTTACCTTGAGATTTGATTTGTGTGAAATGTGATTTATAAATAGATCCATTGTTATAAGTGACAATAGTAATTTAATAGTAACATGGCTGTCCGGCTTTAGAAACATAAACTCGTGAAAAAATTCCATAAGCGAGAGTTTTATATAGCGAGTTTTCGGTTTTTTAATTAATATAAAAAATGCTTTTGTGATTTTGTATTCTTCTTTATATTGATGCGGAATCGTAAATAGGACGTTGATGTTAAAAATAGAAGCTATTTTTCAATTCTCTCATATTTTTAATGTCAGAATGTCACGGAAAGTTTTCAAAAGATTTATTGGAGCTATAGGTAAATTGCTAAATTTATGCCCAATATTTCAAGACTATCGAAATATAACAACCATTTAATAATTAAATATTCTTAATTACTTTTTCAATGTTTTAGTTTCAAATTGTTAAGAAATGTTTTGTTTATTGTGTACATATTAGGACACAATTGGAAACCATGATTGAAGGCCTTTTCCCAAAGACAAAGGTGACTTTCATGTTTAGAGGCAGGATTTAACGCAACCAGTTTAGCAGCATATCAATTGAATGAATTTAAAGTTTCGTTGAGCTTTGTTAGTATATGATTGGTTGACCACCTTGGAAGACCGAATGTTGGCAGCTTTGAATAAAATTTTCATTAGATCCCCAGAGCACAGGTTGAACATACAAAACTCAGGACGCAATGTGATTAGGATATTGTCGGCAGAATAGAACCTAACAGTCAGCCGAATTGCATTAAAAGTATTTCAGCCATCGTTGCAATCCGCACGATAGGTGAACGATTGCGACATACGCAAGGAATTTTTGTAACATGAACGTTTAGTAGTCTGTGATATTTAATAGTATGGGTAATCTTTAATGAGCGCGAAAGCATTCGACTAGATTATAAATATGTGTCTTTTACCTGCCATTTATCAGAACACTGACGAGAAAGAGAGGACGCACATTTTGTCGCATAATTAAGTATAATTTATCTAATCCTATGCTATAAAGATAAGTAAGAAGTTACTAGCGCCTATAACCATACAATGCATAGTTGCCTCAATTAGAGTCCGTTGTTGCATCCGAAGGTGGCATAATTTGACTGTCTTGTTGTACTGTTGTTGTTGTTGTATATACACATTGCGTTCACAAAGTGTGAAAATATATACCATGGACCTGACACTAGGTAGTACACCAAGAAGGGATTTTAATAAATTTATTATCTGTGATATAGTTACAATGTGATATAGTTACAATGTGATATAGTTACAATGTGATATAGTTACAATGTGATATAGTTACAATGTGATATAGTTACAATGTGATATAGTTACAATGTGATATAGTTACAATGTGATATAGTTTTAGTAAAATTCCGCCAAATAAAGATTCACATTGTCAGTAGAATTCGTCGCATAAAATTTAATAATTGAATTGCACAATAAATATTATTAAGGAAATTTGTTAATATAGGGTATAAAATAAACAAAATACAAATAGAGTATGCACTAAACACTTCCTTTTAAATACATAAAATTGTGCCTTTTCACGCCAAATTATATTTAAATGCTTTGATTGTAAATCACTGAGTGGTTATTTATTTTTATCTCCCGTGGAACGCTTAAGACTTATCGAGCTTGCTTATTTTCTGCTGCAAAGGATATGTTTTAAACGGGAACCGTTCAGACATTTTGCTGACATGTTTGTGAAGATTTATGTCAGAGATTTGCAAGAAAAATCCTAAACAGTTCTGAACGGTAGCTGACTGAACCGGAACATCTGGATATCAGGAAGTGCTGGAATTGATTGAACTGAGTTACAATGGAGAAGTGGAGATAGTAAGGGAATACTGAAATACATTTATTGCCTATTTAATACTATACCTATAGTCATCATGATCATCTTCTTCCCTTTATTATCAGTTAAACTAGAGTCGGGTTATGAAGAGACCTTCTCCACTCCTCTCTGTCCCATACCATATCATCTGCCAATCCCATATGATCTCCTCTTAATTAATATACTATAATATGCATTATTATACTTATATAGTAAAAATTCTAAATTAGAATAAGTTGGTTGGTAGCACACGTTCCTGATAAGCAAGATTCATGCATTCAAAGCCTTACTGGATTAACTTAGACTGTACACTGCGTCTTGTAGTATGGAAATATAAGACATACTTCGAAAGTCTCTAGCCAAATGGAAACATAAGCTAAATTTCGAAAAATCTTTAGCCATATGAAAGATAAGCCAAACTTCTAAAGACTGCAGCATTCTAGAATCATAGGACAGACTTCTAAAGATCTCTAGCCATATGAAACATAAGTCTAACTACTAAAAGCCTCTGGCCTAATGGAAGCATAAACCAAATGTCTAAGGAGCTCTAGCCATCTAAAGGTCTCTAGCTGGATGGAAGCATAAGCCACACTTCTAAAGATCTTTAGAAATAAGCAGAACTACTAAAGGCCTCACATACTGATACTGGTCGCACATACTGATCGACCGCGGATCAGTATGTGCGAGATTACGAGATTAAAATCCTGGGCTCGCCCGTCACTGACATCGCTTGCGAGTAAGTAAACTGACGTTAACCTTGGCTTTACCAGCTTTACTAGTCCTATCTACAATGTGTTTGGATTCTGTTAATCTGTGTTGCATTTGAGCCACTGCAGAATCGTTCACTGCAAAGTTCCAGCCTCAACTAATTAGAAGCTGAGGAGTTTTCTGTGACTTAATTGGACTTGCTTAGTTTACCAAACACTAGAGAGAGAGAATAGACTGACTCAGATTGTTGTGATTTGTGGGATATCTATCAAAACCATGCGTGGGAAAGTATGCCAAATTTGTTATTATATTATTGGGCAACTTAAATAATTCGGTGAAATAAATCATGAGGACATATTTACAGCATTCGCAGGATGTAAGACAAAGTAGACTGATATTATAATGGAATGGAGCAATCTTTAAAAAAATCTTTGACTACCACTTGACTATGGTTTTACATTTCTGGGATATCGTACGTTAGAAAACTTGTGTTACAGAAAATAGGAGCCTGTGATACAATGTACGCACAAATTATACTGAACGCCTTTTAATATGATAATCATAAAATAATATTATTTAATAATAAAACTTTAATGTAATAATTAATAATAATAGTTATGATAATTTAGAGTTGTGATAATTTAAATGTATAGTAAATTAGAATAGGTCTACTTATAAACGTTGTTAGAAAAACCTTACAAATCCAGTTTGGGACTGATAAACTGTTAGTCCCAGCTAAGTTTAAAAATAATCCATGATATGCTGTTTACAAACACCTGAAGCTCTTAGCTGTCTCTTGCCGTTTATAAAATGTATATTAAATTTCAATTAATTTACATAAATTTTGATTGAGGAAGCCTGAAAGAATTAAGTGGTTGTTAAGATCTTTACATTTTGTGTTCAAGGATCATTTCGAAGCTCACTCTATAACGGCTCTACTATGTTTCTTTCCTTTCAGTACTCTAAGAAGTCTTGGAACACATATTTTGGTATCATAATTCTCATAATCCTAGTTAACTGTCTTTTACTGGTGATTGGTGACAAGGCGAAATTTCAAAATCGTAGACAGACGACATATTTCTTTAAAGGAAGTCCTGATCAGGTGTGGCACAAACGCCCACATTGACCGGAAGTTATTTTCTCTGGAATGTCTTTGTTCTTAAGTAATTTGTTCATGGAATTGAGAAATCGATTTAAATATTGATGCTGACGATTGCAGTTTATTACAGCTCCCTGTTTCTTAGCGGAATTTAGATTATTTCCCTAGAAATTAAACGTGCTCCTCTCATATGATATATAATATAATAGCTTATTCATTTCACCACAACTGATGAAAAATGTTTAAATTATTAATAGTGGTACAGTGCAAGTTTTATTATAGAATTTAAATCAGATTAGATTTCACTAAATTTGTAATAATTATTCATGAACTAAATGATAATAGAAGGTTAGATTCAGCTGCAGGGGTAGAACTGAAAATAAAATGAAAATGAAATTCTGTTTCTTTCTGCAATAATAACGGAAGTAATTGTAGTACTAATAATAATAAAAAGAATATGAAAAAATGGAAGAAGAAGAGAACGACAAAACAGAAGCAAGTGAAGAAAGCAGTAAATGTGGAAAATGAAGATAGTTGACAAATTTACACTACTTCTGAGTGTTGCTATAAATAAAATGACAATTATAAATTTAATTTGGCTTCGTGTACTTCTAGTATAATAATATTAGTAATAATAATAATAATTATTATTATTATTCACACTATCCGTCATTCAGCACAGAACATGATGGCAATAACTGGGAAGTCTTTTGCTTGAGAGCATTAATAACTCTTTACTATGGTTAAACGATATTTGTTTCAGCGGTTCTTTTAAACTTGAACGTCGCTAGTAGCCAGTCGTCGATTGAAAAATTTGATACGCCATTACGCTTAATGGTTTTATAGATTGGAACTATGATTTTGATTCCATTTGGTTCGGGTTTGTTTCAATTCACAACTCTAGTGCTTCTTTCAAACCCATTTTCTCAATAGAAAAGTCAGTAACATTTGGAAGTTGTATTAGTAACTTACCTTGGAGCTTGTGAAATAAAATTATCGTCAATATATGTTTTTAGCTGTAAATAATTTTGTACAGTAGAAATTAACTTTCAAACGATATCAGTGCAAATATTGTAAAATTGGATTTGAAGTTTGTTTGTTTTGTTTGGAAGACAAGAGTGTGATAAATATATTATCCATTAACAAAGAAATCGGAGTTTTATTTGTATTCCCTTTTTACGGATCGTTAGTTAATTACGCATTGTTTTATTGTAATTTAGGCATCATGTAGACAATGCATCTCTCTTGCGCGTAACAGTAACTACAATAAAAGTATCTACAATCATAACAGTCAAAGTTGTTTAAAATATCTGGCTTTCTGAAGTCTTATCGTATGTCCGCCATTAGCAAAAGCTCAGGTACGAACCAGGAGTTTATAAATTCTCAAATCCAACATCGATCACTAGTTAATGATGCCATAATGCACTAATCATAAATCTAGGCTCATTGTTGTTAGTTTTTTACAGTATTGTTATGGTAAGCTCATGCATGATCAGTAGTTCATGACGCCATCTAGCTCGAAACTAGTTGACGTCGTTGTTGTTATTGATTTGTGTTGAGCTATACATTATCATTAGGGATAGCTGTAGTTTGTCCTCTCTCCTATGCACATGCGAAACTTTAATAATTCGTTTAATAATTAATTGCTATATATTTTTATACGCATAGTTTGCAATAATTTCATTATTTTTTATTCGTGATTTATAATCTCGCTCAATAAACGAGCACTCTATCGAATATTCCATCGCAAAGGTTAGAATTTATTTTAATTTCTGCAACTATATTGTGAAACATTGTTGTTGTAAGTACAGATTTAAGTATAACTTTTAAGTATGTTGAACTGAATCAGACATACTAGTCGAGCTACCTTGGAGAAAAACAAAGAGGGTGAGAGAAGTCAAGAGAGAGAGAGAGAGAGAGAGAGAGAGAGAGGGAGAGAGAGAGAACGGAAAGAATTATTGATAATTAGATCAATTTACTGTAAGATTTTCGTCACTAGATGTTTCTATAATGTCAGATGGCTGCCAGCGTTGACGCTAATTAAATCTCTGCTCTATGCGCTGTTTCTTTGTTGCTGCGTCAATAAGAACTTCCATTAATTTTTTATGAAATAAAATATAAACGACATTAATTAATTGTATAATTAATTTTTATTGACAGATCTAGATGTTTTATTACAGCAAGTATTACCTTTGCTTTTGTAGTAAATAGATATTACTGATTTTTTTGCGCTATATTGATAAAAAATTTCGTACTGGTAAGTGTTGTTCTATGCAGTAAATGAAATTCAGAAATTTCAACACAGTGAGATAGATACACAGGTAGAAAAGATTGCATGCAATTGAGAAATCTATATCATATATTGACTGATAATGATGATTGTGTAGAATTTCTGCAGACCAGTTATACACGTTACTTATGCCACACTGTATACATGTATACAGTGCATATATATAGGCATAATAGTAAACATGCATACTAATATAACTATAATATGATAGTAACAGTACATCCTAATAGCAAACTTACAGATACACAGTATATGTGCACTGCCAGAAAACACGACGCAACAGAGCAGCTGATTTACTACCAGAACATAATATTCGACAATGGCGATTGCCATTTAACATAATTTACTACAGGCTAGGTGAGACGACTGCATGTGTCGTAAGAGGCGACTAAGTAATAACCGAATAAGGCAAAAAGAAACCACCTCGGAAGCCATACTTTCCAACTATACGCAACGTAAGGTAAGACATTATATTTTGTGTAGTGATGAATTTGTTAGTTTAGGGGGTACTCTTGATGGAGCGTGAAAGCAGACTCTGAGTATGAATAGGTATCTTGGATAAGAGTTAAGATGAAATTTCGGGTGATTTTCATATTCGACGGCTTGTATCTAGTGTTGCCAATGCTGAAAAGTAAAAGATATCGCCCTGATCTATTATATTGAAGCTGAGATTAATAATATTGCTTAAAGAGAAGGACTTCTATCTTTGAACGAATGACTACATTATGAAACACATCTGATCTGTAAACTTGATTATCCCGCTGATCGAATAATCGTGTAACCCGATCAGAAATCAATGACGGGTGAACGATAAGTCCTTAGAAGTGTTGTAATGCGGTATGGAATAGGTCGATCTGACCGAATATGTGCACAGTATATGTGCACTGCCAGAAAACACGACGCAACAGAGCAGCTGATTTACTACCAGAACATAAACCATAAACCACCTCGGAAGCCATACATTAAGCAGTAAGAATTTTCAAGTTTTTTCCAGTATTCTGAGTTGAAGCTTAAAACCTTCGACAGCAAAAGAAGACTTTTTTTATTTAATCCTCTTTCATTCCAGCACGTAGCTTCAAATAGAAAGTTAGCCTATTATTGACATTTACGTGTTTAAATTAGTCGTGACGTAGTAAATCGGATATATGCTTCGATTAGGAATCGGTTGTTGCGGAGTTCAAATACCGAGACGGCCTCGTCTCTGATGATTTCTAGGGCTTAAGACCGCATAACTGATGTTAAAGTGGGCGTATGTCTTACATTTTAAAAGTTCTGATTATCCTTGCATGTATATGTGGAGTTTACTAGTATATTAGCGCGATACCAGGTTGCGCGGAAATATATTAAGAATGGAAATGGTTCACAAGTTATGGCCAAAATCTGTGTCATGAATCTGCAATTTGTGGATGGTCCAAAGAATGAATGATCGTTGGAACTCGAAACGACTACGCAATTTCTAGTATTAAAGTTAAATTAATGGACAATTTGTCAAGCGTATAGAACCATATTTAATTTCACGGTCCTCGATACTGCCATGGTCGACAGTTGCACATCATAGTTTCGACAGCTGTACTGTAATCACAGTAATTTTTGCGATGGCTTGTGAATGAATGCAGACACGCAAGGTTATCTGATGCAAATGAATGTTATATTGATTTCCTCTAACAAACAGACATCAAGGCGCAGCTACGCTAACGACCTAGCGCTGCAGTTAGCTGCTGTCTCGCTGCTGCTGGACTGCTGCTTGAAAGCTGCGCACTGCTGGGCCGCTGCAGTCAGCTGCTGATATCCGTTTCCTATATTGTTGTTGTCGTTGTTGTGTTGTTGCTGTTGTTGTTGGTGTTGTAATTGGTATTGTTGTTATTGTTGTTGTTGTTGTTGATATACATATGTGGTTTAAAAGGGAATCAATATCGATGTTGATTTTCTATATGATTCGTTTAGGTCTATTGGTGTACCATCAACGTATTAAATGCGCTAACTAGTGATTTATTCATTAAATTGTTTGATTGGTTGATTGAGGTTTAGCTTAGTTTTAGTTTATATCTCTATATAGGTAAAGTTATATATTCCTAAGTTCTTCAAATCGAGGCTAAATTCTAACAACCAAAATTGAAAACTGCAAAAACTGAGAACTGCAAAAACTAAAAACTACAAAAAACTCAAAAACATCAAAAAACCTAAACTGAAAAAAATCCTCTAAACTGCACCGGCAGGACGTATAAGATCCTGACATCGGTTGATGTGAAGCTGAACTTTAAACTGAAAATGAAGCTTTAAATAGTAAGATTGTATTTTAAGCATTTCTTCTCGCATATCGATGTAACTCTGGTTTTATAGCATTCGATGTTGTCGCGAACGACACTAGCTAGGTATTTTTGTTTCAAGCTTTACTGTTTTGGTAACTCGTTACTGAGTGACTTGTGTTATCAGAGTTTTCAATCAAGATCTGTGATTGCCTGTGGTTTTCCTGCTATTTGTTTTCCTAATAACTATCCGTATTTTATGTTGACCTACTTTGAGGTCGAGTGCAGCTGTGGCAGCTATCCTCTGAAATCTTGATTCGCTTTTCTAGAGAGTTTGCTACAGAGCTTATTATCTGCTATTGAACATAAGCTCTGCATTACTGTCTTAACTGTTCGAGACCCTTGGGGGCAGTGCTCCTTAAAATTATTTAATACTTTAAATTCTAAACTAAGGTGTTCTAATACCTTTCTTTTACATTTGAAGCTTCAGGATGGATCAGGAAGCGCTTGGTTTTCTCCGTATTTTTACATCTGGAGCTGTTGTTGTTGTAGTTTCATCAGTTTCTTAGCCAATCCGTCGTTCCAGTATTACATGAAGAGCTGATCGTCTGCTTTCTGCTGCTGCTTGCAAGCGGTTAATTCATAGCTCATATGCTCAAGCATTCAGAGGAGAGGGAGTGGCTAACATTTTATCAGATATAGACTTGATATTTTCTTCCCGTGTTGTGTCCGGGTTGTTTGAAGAATTGACCAACCAGTGACTGAACGTGTCGTAGAAGGCGACTAATGCACTAAGATCCATACCACCGTCAGAAAGGGTATTCGGTGGGTGAGCGCCTAGACTCCAGAAATTGTTGAAAAAATTAAACGAATAAAACAGTATGGGGTAGGACATTTGAGGATTTGAGACAGATTCTTTATGTGCCCACCTTGTTTAAATTGAAATTCAAGGGAGGATGCTGATGATGATGATGATGATGATGACGACGACGACGACGATGATGATGATGATGATGACGATGACGACGACGATGATTGATGATGTTGATAATGATGATGATGATGATGATGAGGACGACGACGATGATGGTGATGATGATAGACTTTATATTTTCCGTGTTGTGTCCGGGATTTTGAATATTAGAACAGCCGTTCAGTGTATGTGACGTAAACGTAGACTGAGCAAAAACTGTTAAAAGCTTTGGGAAACAAGGTAAGAACCCTTATTTTTCTCAAGCTGTAAGATAAATTAGGCATAATGGGATTGCATAAATAGCCTTTGTGAAGGGATTAACTTGTTTATCTTTAGGAGGCTCTTTACGGGTCATGAAAATGAATCTGAATATGTATCATCTTCATCGTCATCATCATCATCATCGTAATGATAGTAAACCATACAAAACACGGGTAAATCATTTACGTTTCATTAATTAAAATGTTTCACTTTTCTTTAAAAGGAACGACTGATTTGTACGTTTATTAAGTTTGTGCTGTTGACCAACTGATTGCTGATATTCAATGTTAGTGAAAGGTTAACTGCATCGCCTGATATGACTCTTTGTCACTTTATTAGTTATTATTGTGATTATTTTCATTGTCATTATTTTCCTTTTTATGCACACAACGATGTTTTATATAAATAGATTTATTGATTTATTGATATATACATATATATATATATATATATATATATATATATATATATATATATATATATATATATATATATATATATACATGTTATATAATAACAGTACGATGATAAACGTTGAGCGTCGCTTTTGCTGCACACGGATGTCTCTCTCTCTCTCTCTCTCTCTCTCTTCATTTCTCTCTCTCTCTCTACTTCTCTGATTCTGCTATGAAATTTGTATTAATCTTCAAGAGTTACTCTTAGGGATTAGGTTTTTCGTGTATGATTTAAAGTTAGTGGACAACCTTGATGCAGCGTTCATTCTCAGATTGGGTAGAGTGATTCTATAATCTCGGGGATTGGTAGAAATTAGTGAAGTGAAAGAAAATAATAGCGTTATTTCTGTTATGCTGCGCGATTAAAAAATCCTAAGCCATTCGAGATTATAACTGATAATTATAATTGATTATAATGTAATTGTAATGTAATTGATAAGTGTAATTGAATATTGTAATTGATATTGTTTTATTGAGGTATTCATAATTCGATCACTCTATAAGCAAAATTGTAATACATTCATAGTAGCCACCTAATTTTTAATGCGACCCATGATTAATAGATTATTTAGTAATTAACGGACTTTTATTACATATTGAAATTATATAAGAATCTTAACTCTTGTTACAACTTCTTTATGTTCTACAGTCAAGGCATTTCTGGCTCAGGCTAAAGAAGAATTCAACAAGAAATGGGAAGAAACAGCTCAGGTTAGATCTTCTTATTCATATCACACAAGTCAGCTCTCTCTCTTCAAATCACTTGCAAGACAAAAATGTTTAAAACAATTCTTATCTAGATTTTTTTCTATCTCTCTTCTAGATCGATTATCGACTCACTGGATATGTTGAGCCAATGCAATTTGTTTATTGTATTGTATATTTAATTTATTTACATGGTGGTTTGTTTCTAGAACTTACCGAATTTTGCAGGTTAATTGAATCCGTAATATTCGGCAGTTTATAGTGGTTTTTAATTATATTGCTTCGTGTAAAACGTCAAACCAACAACTTATGTATTATATCTTTACAAATATATTAATCCCTTTTTTATTTGTCAATTTATTTAAATTCTCCGTGCATCAATCACAATCACTTACACGTTAATATTGTAGAATTTCTATAGCTTTATAGAACTAAAGAATTTCCGTGTCCTAACGTTAAATGGCTGCCTCATCAATCATTTCGTAGTTTTCGAATTTTTAACGAGTATTATCCGTTTGATATCTAACAACGTATAAACAACGTATGATGTATACAACGTATTAACTCTTGCATGAATGACTAATAACAACAATTAACATAACGAAAATTAGAGTGCTACAGTCATCAAGGACAACATCGAGCACTATTGAGACAAAATCAAGCCGACGAGCATAAAGAAGGTCCAAAAACGGTGCAAATTCCAAAATCCATATAATCAGTGCAAAGTGATTACTAATGAGCATACAGTATCGATTTATAACTTATTCGTCGCCCTTCTTAATTTTAGCTTAGCCTTTTATATTTCTTAACTGATACATATTCTACTACAGATCAATTTAGCTTCATAATATCTTGCTCGAAGCTATCATTGGTGACTGTAGCAATGTACCTGTTTTTTTTCTTTATAGAACACGGCGTCTTTGGACGACTTCGACAGGATTCGAACCCTGGGCACTGGGTCGTTTGGTCGAGTCATGCTCGTTCAAAACAAAGCAACGAAAAACTTCTATGCCATGAAAATACTGGACAAGCAAAAGGTATGAACTTTACGAGTATTAATTACAACGTTGAGTTCTTCGAAAGTCTCTTCAATGTTTTTCCATATCTTCTAATGTCTTTCCATGTCTTCTAATGTCTTTCCTTGTCTTCTAATATTCTTCCATGTCTTCCAATGTATTTTCATCTCTAAAATGTCTTTTAGTTTAAAGCAGTTCTGTCGAGATCGTTCTTTATGATTCTACTCTAATGCTATAAACTAATCTCAATATGACCCTGTTCTAGTGCTCTCTATTACCTTCAATATTATAGCATTCTACTGTAGTACTCGTATTGCTGTCTAGTACCTTCTATATTATATCATTCTAGTATACTCAGGTATCGTAAAGGTTATGCTAGTAAGCTACTTTAGAACGTTTTATCAATAACATTCAAAATTGTGCAACTTCTTTTGGATTCTTAAATTATATCGAAATAGTAATACTTCAGCACTCCTGTTCATTAAGCTCATTATTTCTTGCCGTAATAAGTTTAGTTGCCTTGTCTAATACGTGCAGTTCACGGAGATATACTGATATGTGTTTCAATTCACTGCACATGGATAAATATCGATCAACCAAATTTATCTAAAGCCGTCTATATATTCAACTTCTATATATATACTACATTCAACTAATTTTTGGTTCAAACTGAGAGAATATGTATATAAATAAAACTGCAAGTTTAGTAGCGAATTGGTTTTACAGAAATTTGTGTGTGGCCTGAACCTTAATTACTGCATTAAAGTATGGAATGAAAATTGATATCAAGAAAACCAAATTGATCAGATTGTTTAGAAAAGGAAGAAGAGTCAATATAGAAATAGACGGTATGAATTTTGAACCGGTAAAGAGTTTCTGATGTTTAAGACACTGAAGATGGGAAATATGGAACAGAAGTAAAATGTAGAATTGCTCAAGAAGAAGAGGCTTTCAGTAAGAGGTGGTTAACTGTTGCCTTCTTCAGCATTTGCTTTGCTGCCTATTACAACCCGGATAGTCAACTGTTGATCTATTCTTCAGTTTCCAGGAGACGACACGAGTGTTACCCTTCAAATTCGAATAAATATTTAGTATGCAGAATATACAGGCTGCGACTGGAAGACGAATAGAAGAATTACGATCGAAGTCGGGCTGATTTTTACCGCCTTTTATATGCGACACCTCAATGAAATCGAGTCCCGGTTATTGCATTATTCCTCCATATTATCCCGTTGAGTGCTGATCTCTTCCCATCCTTGGTATTTACGAATCCAGAACTTCCAGGAATCGCTCCGTGTGAATGCTAAACACGTGCCAATCCCATTCTTTCCATCGGTTGAGTTCGTGAAGGTGAAATAAATCACTACGGACAGTGTCTGTTAGGTAGATGGGGATGTAGGTGTTTGAATGAAATCAGTATGAAGTGATCCAGACGTGATTGGATGGCTAGACCCATGACCTTATCCAGGATAAAGTAGTTACATCGGACAAAAAATTTAAAAAATTGTCGAAATTTTCTAAACATTTAATGGATGCAAAAAGTAGGGCATTTTTATTTTTTGGTTTTGTTGGTAACTGCATGAAGGAATGCTTGGAGAAAAAATAAAGTAAATATGAAGTGATTTAGGTTTTACCAATTTACTACGGTGATTTATCTACCATTTTCTTCTTCTTCTATCCTCGTACAACTACATTTAACTAAACGTTTAGTGAAGTTAGGAGGATGTATATGAAGGTCGCTTTAAACGTGTGTAGCTGGAGTTTTTGTTACATCCTTTGCTAATAATTTTTTAGTCTAAAATTAACAGCTGACAACATACTATATAATTGTTTGCAGAAAGTTGCAGAAGATAGATTAATTGCTGCTAATATGGTAGTAACGAATTCAGCCTAAAGGCAGACTTTATTGACCAATAATTTTATTAATGTTTTGAGCTTACTTGCAATCTGAAAATAATTCATGAATGAATGATTGAATAAGCGAGTGAACGTACGATTGAATTAGTGCATAATTAAATATCGAAACAATTTAACTCAGTAAACGAGGTAATGACAGTATGTATGAATGAAAACATGATTGAAGGAAAACATGAATGAATGTATCAACGAATGAATGAATATATCAAAAATATTTGGTGTGTAAATTAGTGAAAGAGCAAATTAATAACGGCATTGTGATAATTCAAATTGATTGGTCTATAAATGCACCTAGAATCGGATAATCATATACATTGACTAAGACTTTCAGAGAGACAGACAGACAGAACAGTACCAGCGAGAACAGGAAGAGAGAGTCGATGAACTTCCTGCGTATTTATTCTACATAAACAATTGTACGATCGATCATATCTCGGCGTACATGTACTGAATAGTGTATTGATTTCTGCCCGAAATACGCCTTATGATCTCTGCTCGATAGTGAAATGTTTATTTGTGATATTTCTGCGAATTTATTGTACTTGAATTAGTCTTTAATTCGTTTTGTGCGTTTCACTGGTTTTACTGAAAACGCGACATTCCTTGTGTTACCACGCAATGTAAAATATAGCGGAGTCGATGTTAGAACAATTTGAACAGGAGAGGGGCAGATGGCCAGTCAATAGCCTCCCCAGCTACCCCTACACGTGACCTCAAATAAATTGTTTTAATTGTGACTTCATTATTTCATTTTCAGTAGTAGTCATAATAGGTAGATATAATAATAATTGTACCAATGAACGTTTAAGCTTATACTGCTGTGACATTAACACCTGTTTTACTCTATTTTCGATCAACTAGTGCGACAATATCAATGACCTGTGTTATTTTCTTCTCATATATGAAGGCTCTTGACTCTTAATAAATTATGTACCAGATATTTTTGTACTTCCGCGCAATGTCGTTCAGCAAGAACTACGTCATCTCTCTCTAATATGGACCCAATCTTGGCAAATGGAAGTGACTGCGCTGCCTTAAGCGTGCTTTATGCTGCGGCGTGTTTTATCTTCTTCTTCGCTTTATACAGTGACTTATCGAGAAACTAGTTGATGGGGTGGGAGTGAATGACAGGATTATACTGCCATAAATTCTGTAGTAAAGTAGAATCAAAGCGATTCCCTAGTTCCATTTTATTGTTATTATGTGAATATGGATTGTAAATGAGGGGTTTGCCCCTACTCCTTAAGAATTCTAGTGATGTGTGTAGATGAAAAGTCTCTGCCATTCAAAAGCTTTGATTGAATCTAGGTCAGTCGGTATATGTCAAAGTAAGTCCATCGAGTAAATATCGATGATAATTGATAAATGATAAATGATAATTGATAATTGATAATTGGGTATAATTGATAATTGATGATATGGATTGAAAATAATTGTAATTTGTTCAATCCATGCAATATTTTTTCTTTGTTGTCGTATCACTGAAACTGATACAACAAAGCCGGTAGCTTGTTCGAATGCGAAACAGTATGTGCAGGGTTTAAATTCAGTGACATGCTTTCGAGACAGGAAATTGACGTTAAACTTGGCATTAGCTTTTAATATAATAATAATAATAATAAGCAATAATAATAGCCTAGCAGCTAGATAACCCCAAGTAGCCGGGCAGCGATTCAGCACGTATTGTTCGAATAGTTTTTATCAAACCTCGGGTTCTTTACAACCGGGTTAAAAACTAAAATAAAAATAAAACTATAAAAATAATAATAGTAATTAATAATAACGATGATAATGACAATGATTATAATAACAACAAGAATAACTACAGTAATAATTATAGTAATAATATAGTATTATTAGTACTACTACTACTACTACTACTACTACAACTAATTATACTAATAATAATAATAATAATAAAATAAATTATATATTTTAATTAAATAAAGTCTCTTTTATCTAATTTGTTAGCCCAGGGCATATCAAATAACTAAATAAATAAATATAATAATAAAGGATTAACGTAGATAATCTGATATAGATTTAGCAATCTAATTGAATGAGATTTAGTTCCTGGATCGGTCAGTATGTATAATTCCAGATCAGTGTAACACCATACCATACATCATCACCATTGTTTGCAAATCTTCTTTAGTTGATGCCCTCTGTTTAACGACACTCTAACTCAAGATTTATGTCTATTTTAGTGTAATCATTAATCAGGCGTTACATTGCAGATAATACTGTCCTACAGTTAATACTGCTAATACTGACGTACAGTTGAAACTGTCGTGACACGTTAACTAAACAGACGATTCGAGTATTTTCTCCAGCTCCAGTTTTATGTACAAATTACAATTCTTTTGCTCCGTTTTTGTTGTATTTAAGATTACAGTGTTGCCGTTCTAGTGTTGCCGTTCTAGTGTTGCCGTTCTAGTGTTGTCATTCTAGAGTTGTCATTCGAGTGTTGTTATTCTAATGTTGTCATTCTAGTGTTGTCATTGTAGTGTTGTCATTTTAGTGTTGTCATTGTAGTGTTGTCATAGTAGTGTTGTCGTTATAATGTTGTCATCCTAGTGTTGTCATTCTAATGTTGTCATTGTAGTGTTGCCATTCTAGTGTTGTCATTGTAGTGTTGTCATTGTAGTGTTGTCATTATAGTGTTGTCATTCTAGTATTGTCATTATAGTGTTGTCATTCGAAGCCGAGTTTTAACGCTCGAAGGAAAGTCGGCGACGAGCGAATCTTGAACTATAACTGCAGTGCACATCGTTTATTAAATCTTCTGTTTTATATTCTCTTCTCTCTCTTAGTGCACTGCCTACTGGCAGGTCCATGGTATATAACGCCTCCACTCTTCTATGTCTTCCGCCTTCCTCTTCATTTCCACATATGAGTGGGTCTTTAAATCATCTAACATACCTAATCTCGGCCTGCCCCTGCCTCTTTTTCCTTCCATTCTACCTTCTATGACCTCTTTTATAGACCTTCCCCCCTTAGAATGTGTCCTATCCAAGTCTTCTTCTTATTTCTTAATACATTTATCAACTGTCTATCTGTGCCAACTCTCTCCAGAACTTCCTCATTTGTAGCCTTTTGAGTCGAACTAATCCTCTCCATTCTTCTCCAAATCCACATTTCCAATGCCTCCAGTTTCTTAATATCTTCCTTCCTTAAGGTCCATTTTTCACATCCATACAATAGCGTGGTCCAAACCAAAGTTTTCACTATCTTTATCTTAGTGTCTTTCTTTAGACTTTCTGTTTTATATTAGAGAATATATTTCGCTTTATTTGAAAATTTAGCTGAGAAATTAGCATGACCTATTAGCTGTCGGAGCGCGGACCAAAGAGTGCAGGGTTCAAGTCTAGAGCTCTCCTGTTACTGACGTGATTTGACTGTAGGAAAAGATTCAACTGTAAACTTTACTTAGTTTTTAAATTCTACAATCGAAGCTTTACTATTGCGAATATTTCTGTTTCTGTTTGTCTCTTCTTTTTCACACACATGATATACCGCAGGTGCTATAGAGTTTCCTTTCTTAGTTGCTGTTTTTGTAGTTTTCGTTATTGTCTCTGGTCCTCTCCTTGGTTATTAGTATTCGTTGCATTTTGTTGGCGCATCAGCGGCAGACGGCGCGAATTTAAGAATAACCTTCCAGCACCCTCGGGATTTTTTCATTCGAAGCTGTCAACGCTCGGTTTTCTAAGGTGGTCACCAACAAAGTACTAACCTGGCGCTTTGTTGCTTAACCTAGTTCAGTTGACGCGCTGCTTAACCGAGTGCGCTAAATCCCGCTACGTATCCGTACTGTTGAGATCACTCTCTGAACTGAAGTAGTATCGCTGTTGGTCAGCCGCATCACTGGAATGTGTTATCTGAAGTGCTTGGTATCCAGTAGCAACCGAATATAATTAGCCACTTGAGATCTACCTGCTGCAATTATGAAGTCCATGAATTATTCCATGGAATCCACCGTAGTTCCTCATACGCCACACAATATAAAGAGGAAATCAGACTACTATAGTTAATCTCAGTTCCTTGATCAACTGTTGTTATTTTAAGCTATCTTACTGTCTTGAGAGTTTTAAGGCTCTTATTCATATGTTCTTAGTTTATTTGTCTTCTTCGGCAGGTTAAAACTCCTCTTGTAACTACACAGTATAGAAATAACTGTCCTTCTGGTGAAATTTTGTCATCGGATGGGAAGAGGTTAGAATACGACTTCAATTCATTACTAGAGATTCATCAAGAGAAAATATATTCCAATGATACAAGTCATAAGTCGTACAGTTTAGTCTGAGCTGGTGGCTTGTTGGTAAGTTAACGATAACGGATAAAGCAGATGCAAGGTTCAAATCCAGTGTTCTCCGCGTCACTGACATGCTATCGAGCAGGATACTGACGTTAAACTTGGCGTTAGCCTAGTCTTTGATAAATTATTCAAGTGATTATGCCATAGGGTATACCTTACATTTTCTCTAGAGTATAGATCATTAAGTTTAAAAGAACCACTGAGAAAAATTGCTTTTAATCTCTGAAACATGCTCGAAAGTTCCCTATAAATGAAATAAGATTACCATGCAATTTCCACCAGGCATAGTGATAAGGAATTTGCTAATGATGATCACGAACATCACCATCTTGTCATCATTTATTCATTGACGATGGCGATGACGATAATGACGTTGATTATGATTTGATGATTATGATGATGACGCTGATGATGGTGATGCTGATGATAACGATGATGATTTTAATACTACGATAACGATGATTACTATGATTGTGCATAATTATAGTGATTATTATTTTATGTGGCTGTTAAATCGATATAGATTAGGTAAATGCATTAAAAATAGGAAGAATAGCTGGATAAGACACATTCTAGGGGGGAAGTTTATTAAAAGAGTTCGTAGAAGGTAGATTGGAAGGAAAAAGAAGCACAGACAGGCCAAGATTAGAAATCCTAGATTATTTAAATATCCCCTCATATATAGACATGAAGAGGAAAACGGACGTCAGAGAAGAGTTGAGGCTTTAGATGCGATGGACCTGCCAGTAGGCAGGGCGCTAAGACACAGAGTTTTACGTATCTTCATTTTACTGTAATAATGAGTCATTTATAATATGTTGTGCTTTTACAATACCATTTTACTCGTACTATGTAAGAACGAGCTTTATGTGCATAATTTATTGCCAATATTGACGCCAGCCGTTTTCTCTTCAAATTCGTCATAGCATCAGATTATACTGCAGCCTTGCCGAACTAGTTCGTATGTTTTGTTTCTATCAATATATATATGACCGGTTAATGAAATTATTCCAGCAAATTGTACATAATGTATGATCCAGTCAAAACAAAAACATTTCCTGCTTTACGTTCTATGAAACAGCACATAACTGTCTATGCTATTACTTCCACCGTACATCAGTGTTAGATGGGTAATTAATATACTGTGTATAATTTCTTTAATACTCCAAATTGGCTATTGTTGGTTTACTGATTAGCTATAGTGGAAAGTAGATAAATAATTTTGTATATACGATGTTGCTTTCATTCTGATTAGTAAAATATCATAAACCGGAAGAAGTGTACAAGTAGGGCAATATTACATCAAGACCTAAAAGTTTGACTTTATATTTTGCATAATTTGGACTATATTTTGACTTATCAAGAAACACATTGAATTCACTATTTAATAGAAAAAGACTAGGAATAAGACGCTATAATGAAACTTGCACAAGGTTCGTGCGAGGCTTCAGGTTCAAATGCTGTAATATCGTTGTTTTCTTCTTGGTTTCTTTCAGGTTGTAAAATTGAAGCAGGTTGAACACACCCTTAACGAAAAGAGGATTCTGCAATCGGTGTCCTTTCCCTTTCTAGTCAATCTGGAGTTTAGTTTCAAGGTTAGTTAGTAAATTATTTCTTAATTTACTATCAATTAAAGAATCAAGTAAAGCATCATATTCCGACCATAGTTAAACTGGGGTTGGAGGGAATATTAGACGATGAATCAGTTAAACCAGTTAATTATCCTTCGCACATAAACTCGTGCGCTTATTTTAAATTGTGTATAGAATACTTCTCGTATTTTGTGCATACTTACTCGTAGAAAGTGTAATTTAGTGCGCAATGAAATGAAAGTCATGAAATAATAAAAGACGCTTATTATTCTGAATACTTGTAATACTAATGGATTGAGTAAAGTGTTTAAATTAACTCAAGCCATTTCATGCAAAATCTGCTGAAACAACATATTTCCAGAATTTGTGTGGAGTTTTACCGAAACTGTATAAAGAACATGCGTAGCGTTTTATCTGTCGGTTGTTGAGATATTTACGTCACCATAGATGCCATATTAGAAATCATATAGTTATAATTATATACTAACTGTATAACTTTACCTTAAGAAGATGCGATTTGAGAGGTTATTTCCTTTTGCATTCTTCACTTGTAACTCGTACCCCTCTTGCGAAACGTGCAACTTACTGTTGGTATTCTGTGGCCATGCCATAATGCTGGACCACATTCTCCCTGATGTTACAATACAGAATTCCATTGGTATGCTTGAATACACACATGTGGATTCACACCTGGACTCAACTCGTACATAGTTTTTTGTTTCTTTATTTTTACTAAAAACTGTACTTTTAATATGTACATGTAATATTTTTAAAATAATATGATTATAATTTCTTTCTTCTCTTGTTGCACACTAAATCCTGTGCCTCATTGGTTAAATATCTCTATTATGATTCTTCACTCTACACTAGTATTAAGATCATATTTATCGTATTTATATATTATAATAAGTTATTTGTTGATCGTGTATTGTTACGCAGGATAACTCCAATCTCTACATGGTTCTGGAGTTCGTCGGCGGAGGAGAAATGTTCTCTCATCTGAGGAGGATAGGAAGGTTTAGGTACGTAGTGTGGGCTGGCCGGGGGTGGGGTCCCACTCAAAGTTTTAATCTTTATAACAGATTAATTTACGCAAACCAATCTGCAAAAGAAATGTGCTGAGGAGAAATAAGGTCCTAAACGAAAGCCGGTCCGGTGATCAAAAATGGTCAGGGTAGATCGATTATGTCTACCGTGGGAAAACGTAAGTCTTAAGGTTACTACAGAAAGTTGAAAAGAAGAACAAGAGCGAAGATTAATAGGTAAAGAGTTCCAGATTGTGAGTGCTGCGTAAGAAAATGAACGTCTGCCCAATGATGTGAGAATATTTGGAACAGAGAGAAGATTGGCATCGGTGGAACGAAGTGCACGTGAGGGACGATAGGGAAGAATAAATATATAACCTGCACAAGTCCTAAAAGGCACTAGACCAGTTGCTCAAAGATTTCAATGGAAGTTGAGAAACCTTATAATAATAATAATACTAATAATAATAAAGGTTTAGCGTCCGTTTCATCCTACAATGATAGTGTCAGGGTGTCATACTGCCTATACAAAACGCAATGATAGGCCTATAAGTTATATGAGAGTAGTCAAAAATTAACAAAACTTTTATAAAGAACATAAAACATATATGAAAATTGCTAGCTTCAGCATGTTGAAGATTTGGAATCTACATAGACCAATTTACAATATCTTAGACTTTGGACTTGTAACTCCATTTATTGGATGGTTAAGTATTTACATTACTGTTTTAAGCTTTGAATCCAATATCACTGGATTTTACCTTTTAAATTAATTTATGCAGTTTGCTATCTATTCGGTTTACTAGAGTTTTTCTGAAATTCTCTTACCTGCTAGCCGTGATCATCATCATCATCATCATCATCTTCCCTTGAATCCCAGTTTAACTAAGGTCGGGATACAAATAGACTGTCTCAAATCCTCTCTGTCCTACATCATATCATTCATCAGTCAATCCCTTATTTGAGACTTTTCCATTCGTAAAACTTTTTGTAGCAATTTCTCGAGCCTAGGTAACTTAGCTAGCTGTGATCACTATTAGAAAATTGATATGTGGTATATTTATTGTTTCATTAATTTAATACTTAATTATTTTATTAATGATGTTTCTCCAGTGATTGATTGATTATTTTCTTGTTGACAGTGAACCCCACGCAAGATTCTATGGTGCTCAGATTGTGCTAGCATTCGAGTATCTGCACTCGCTCGATCTCGTATATCGTGATCTAAAGCCGGAGAACTTACTCATTGACCCATCAGGTTACATCAAGGTTAGACCAACAAGTAATTAATAAGAGATTAAATAATGTAAAATATTCAATAGAGTTAATCTCTAACAGTATTTATTATGTACGTTCTATAGCAAGTGCGCATTAGCGACACATTTGAATAAATTATGTTTATATGGCTAGAACCAGTGGCGATGTCGGTAAGATATTTGACTGCTAATCAGTATGTGCGGGTGCAAATCCTGGGCTCCCCCGTCACTGACATCGCTTTCGAGTGAGGAAACTGCCTTTAACATTTGCTTTGTTAGCTTTAGATAGCTCAGTATTGCAATCATAGACTATAATCTCGGGCATAGAGTATTACGGGACCAGTAAGCGAATGGCTAAATTACATAAACAATTAAATATGAATTTAAGAGTGATTATATGGTAGTGGTGATAATTTCTCAATAACGACCGTAGCTTTTTAAAATATGAATTTCAAATAACTGTGAAGTCCTACTGAATTTTAAAGTGTTATGGTTTTGTATTCTATTGTATCATATTATATTGTATTGTATCGTATCATATTGTATTGTAAGGTAGGGCAATCGTTTAACGATGTATGGCATTGTGCACGTGGCGTAAGAGGCGACTGAGCAAGAACTGAGGATGGCAAAGGGAAACCACCACTATATTATTCCCAAGCAATGGGCTACATTATAATGTGGGTAAGGTGCAATATTTTGTGAAGGAGTTAACCCATTAATCGATGGGGTCCCTGTATGGGGCGTGTAAGCTGAATGTGGACATGCCACTTGACGTACACTTGAGTGAGAAAGATGGCATTGTATTTTACTATGAGTATTATATTCTAATATAATTGTATTGTATATAAAATAATTCTAGAAAGCGAATTCTAACGTGTGTTTCTGCAGCTTAAGGAGTATTACCAGACTTGTGTTACAACCGATGACCTCATACTTTTCTGATTAGAATGCTGTATATTCGTTCACCCAACCTTATCGTATCGCTCATATCATTAAATGTAGCAGTTTAGACCTCTGGCCATTTATGTGGCATTTAGTAACAGGTGTTATTGAGATTGTGTTCCGTATATAATATCGGTCTTAAATATGCGAGCAGTTTTGGACCTATAAATTTTACAGTATGCATGAATGTTTAAAAGTCCTAAAAAGTTAGAAGCAAGGACCTAAAAGTTAGAAGCAAAGACCAAACTTAAGCCGAATGATTGACTTAGCTTGGTTACACTATATCTGTACTAACTAGCCCATGGATCTTTACAAGGCCGGTTCAAAAATAATGTTGTTGAATTTAATGCTTGCATTCGTTCAGTATCTATTTTAATAGATTTCATTTTAAAAGAATTGGCACTGTTCCATTGACATGTCGTGACATAACAGTTGCTGATTAGTTTCATGACATCGAGTTATTTTACAGAAAATTTGGCTAATATAGCTTTTTCGACGTCTCGTTGTTTGCCAAATTTCAGGCTGAAACTTCATGTGATTGCGATTATATCTGCTTGAGCTTAAGGTCAGCTTGTAATCTGTGGGCGCTGCAGTGCGCAGATATTCAGCAATAGATATTAGTAGATAATGGATATTAATAGATCTCCCGTGCTATGTCCGGGTTTCTGAATAACAGACCAACCGTGGACTGCACGTGTCGTAAAAAGTGACAGAGCACTAAGATCCAAACCAACGTCAGATAGGGCATTCGGTTGGTGAGCGCCTAGAATATTATGTATATATATATATATATATATATATATATATATATATATATATATATATATATATATATATATATATATATAGTATATATATATACATGTTTATATATATACATGTATATTTATTTATTTATTTATATATACATACTAGATCTGTAATACATACATGTAATAGTTATATGCTGACTAGGCAGTTTATTTGTTATATCTTTACTTAAATAATTTTATTTGTTGTATATCTTTGATCATTGTGTTATATGCTTATTGTGATTTTTGTTTATTGCATTCATATTCGCAGGTAACGGACTTTGGATTCGCTAAGCGGGTGAAGGGCAGAACGTGGACCCTGTGCGGAACCCCCGAGTACCTTGCCCCGGAGATCATCCTCAGCAAGGGCTACAACAAGGCCGTGGACTGGTGGGCCCTGGGGGTCCTCATTTATGAAATGGCTGCAGGATATCCCCCCTTCTTCGCTGATCAGCCAATTCAAATCTACGAAAAGATCGTGTCAGGAAAGGTATTGATGTCACATACTATGTGATTTTTTATTTTTTAAAGATAAAATATTTTTCTACCTGAACAGGAACAGTACGAAGCTCCAAATGCCTGCGACACAACATTATGGATGTTGGAAAGTGTGAGACGGAAATAAAATGTAGAATTACAAAATTTCAAAGAGACTTTCAGAGAGAGAGGAACGAACTCTTAAAGAAAGGTAATAAGAAAAACAAAAAGTTCATGAGAGAGAAAGAGAAAGATTGGAAATACATTTGTGTATAGGACATTTCCTTACGGATGTGAAACGCAGAGGCTAAGGATAGAGGGTGTTAGGAAACTAGAGGCAATGGAAATGTGGTAATGGAGGAAGAATTAAAAAACTAAATGGACTCGCAAATTTATAAATAAAAACTTTTTTGAGAGAGTTGGAAATATAGAAAATAAAACTTATGGATAGATTTAATTGACAGATCGATTAATTGGATTGTGAAGCTAATTTAAATAAAATCTGAAGCAACAGTAGAAAGAACATCTGAAATCAAAGTTACGAATTTATCGCATTTGTAATGGAAAATGTGATATGAAGTCCATGAAATTTCAAATTGATTTACGTAATATTAGCCGATTGTTTTGTTTTAAATTGAATGATTGATATAGTGATTATTAACCATGTGATCAATCCATCGATTGAATGATTGATAATTTGAACGGTTGAAGCAAATTATGGATTAATAGCAAGTAGAATGTTTGAATGTTTGGGCTACCGAGTAACTGAGCTAGTCAATTGACTAATCGTGAATGCATTCAATTTGATGGAATTGATTGATTAAATTCTGATTGTTTAATTTAAAGCTGGTTAACGTCAGTTTCCTCACTCGAAAGCGATATCAGTGACGGGCGAGCCCAGGATTTGAACCCCGAACATACTGATCCGCGGTCGAGTATCGACTTCACCACTGGCTCCAGCCAGTGACAATTTTATTTAATGACAAAATTGTCGATTAATTAATTGCTGAACTAAATCAGCCATATATTAATGAATTGATGTATTCAATGATTGTGATTGGTTACAGGTTCGTTTCCCGTCACACTTTAGTGCGGATATAAAAGAGCTATTGAGAAATCTGCTACAGGTTGATCTAACCAAGAGATATGGTAACCTAAAGAACGGTGTTCAGGACATACGAGGTCACAAGTGGTTCTCAACAATGGATTGGATCGCTCTCTATCAGAAAAAGGTTGAAAACTTTAGATTATAATCGATAAAAGCGGCATTTTGTAATCTATTTTGTTGAAATAGATATCGTCAATATTTGAAGTTAATGTTGTCTTTTTTGCTCTAAGCACTAAGATCCAAACCAACGTCAGAAAGGACATTCGGTTGGTGAGCGCTTAGACTCCAGAACTTGCTACAAAATTCACTAAAACGAATAGAAGAGATTTTCATATGATATGGGACAGAGAGGAGTGGAGAAGGTCCATTCGTATCTCGACTCTAGTTAAACTAGATAAAAGGGAAGATGATGATGATGAATGTTGATTTTTTATGTTTTGTCGGTTCAAAACATAAATTGTTTACAAATTCGTAACTCTTTACTTAAAGAGGACAGTCTCGATCAAGCCAAAAAACTAGTCCATAAGCAAGCGTTGTGTTCCTTATCACAACTCGAGATGGGAATCGAACCGAACCCGAACCGAACCGAACCCTAAAATCTAGAATTTTGACCGAACCGAACTCGAACTTTCATTTTCAACAAACCGAACCGAACTCTCTAATTGTCTATTGCTAACCGAACCCGAACCGAACTGAACTTTCATTTTCAACGAACCTAACCGAACCCAAACTCTGGAAATTCATAAAATTCCTATCTCTAATCACAACTATGACGCTATTTTGTTCTAGTGAATTGAGGTTTATTGCTATAGCGATGTTTCACTTCTACAATTTCTACTTTGGTCGAGATATTAAAAGCATCTGCAGTTTGTTTCAGTTCTCGACTGGATTTTGTCACTCTGCCTCTAAAAATCTCAAGTAATAGAAATAACATGTAATAAATATTGTTATTTAATCTGGATTTATCACTAAATGGTAGAGTTCTTTATGTAACGGATAAAACTATTATCTATGTCCCTGATAGACTTATGCTACTTTGGATTTTTACCCATCCATTTTTATTGAATGTATTTATTTGTTGGTTTTTTTTCTGTTCATATATATGTTGTTTTCATTGTTGTCATTCATTCATATATGTTGCTTTCATTCATCATCATCATCTTCCCTTAAATCCCAGTTTAACCAGGGTCGGGATACGAATAGACTTTCTCCAGTCCTCCCTGCCCCACACCATATCATCAGTCAATCCCCTATTTTTCATGTCCTTCTTAATTACCGCATCCCCAGTCAATTGTGGTCTACCTTTCTCTAGCTTAACATCCAGTTCTTCCCTCCAAACCCTCTTTACTACATCCTCATTTGCCTTTCTCACAATATGCCCATACCATCTCAATCTCGACTGAGCAAATCTATCCCCGATCCCCTCAACATTCAAATTCATCCTCACATATTCATTTTCCATTCTGTCCTTCCTAGTTCTTCCACACATTAGACGCACCATTCTATGTTGCTTTCATTGCGGTCGCTTATATATGATGTTTTCATTGTGGTTGTTTCTACGTGTTGTTTTCATTGTGGTTGTTTATATTACGGTTGCTGATGTATACTGTTTGCATTATGGCTGTTTATGTACGTTGTTTGCATTATGTTTGTTTATGCCTTATGAATGTTGCTTTAATTGTGTTTATATTTACATTGTTTGCATTATAGTTGCTTGTATATGTTTTTTCAATGTGGTTGTTTATACATGTTGTTTTCATTATGGTTGTTTATACATGCTTTTTTCAATATAGTTGTTTTTACATGCTATTTTGTTATGGTTTTATATATATATACTTTAATGTTGTCGTTATTTATATTTGTTATTTTCAATGTGGTTGTCTATACCTAATGTTTTCATTGTGGTTGAGTTTACATGTTTTCATTGTCTTTGTTTACATATGTTGTTTTCAATGTGGTTATTTACTCCTACTGTTTGCAGTGTGGTTGTTTATACATGTTGTTTTTACATTGTTGTTTACATTGTGGTTGTCTCAGATTGAAGCACCGTTCATACCGAAGTCGAAAGGACCGGGCGACCACAGTAACTTTGACACGTATGACGAGGAGCCACTTCACATATCTTCTTCAGAGAAATGCGCAAAGGAGTTCGCGGACTTCTAGTTCAGACAATTTTCTACTTATTTATTCTTTGATATCTTAAAATTGCGTGGTATGAGTGACTCTAGCTCGTATTTGACTTTATTCAACGACTTCCTAATTTAATCTGTTTGTTTAACAAGGAATTAGATAGTATGATGGTACTAAGACGGTTGTTTTGCTGTTCTGAATGAAGTCTGAAAGCTACGGTTGCCGTTTATGAATATTGACATTTAACTTCTAACTGTTCATTGCTTTTACTCATTACCAATATAAACAATTAAAACACACTCAGCGTTAAAAATTTAGTAAGCGAACAATTGTGGTAGTGCGTCTACGAAACATCAAAATTATATGGCTACTGGATTTATAATTTCAGAAACCCGAATGTGAAGAGATCATTCACATTTGATCCAATCTATGCATCAGATGTGCTTTGAACAGTAGTAGATTAATTATCCTACAAAAGCATTAGCTGCAACAGCAAAAGCACAAGAAATAAGAACACAAACAATTACTGTGCTTCGACCGCAGCCTTGGTGACAATAGTCTGCCTGCCTGGTATTAGAGTTTTAAGTTATCGTTCTTCTCGATAGTTAGGTTTAATTTAAATTAATGGACTAACTAGAATTAATTAATTAATTAGGTTTAATTACATTTCTCATAGAAATATAGAACTTCGTAAACTAGAAAATCAATTAATAGTTTTGCGATTCTAAAAGGAGATATTTTGTTAAAAATTTAAGAGACGTCTTAACCGGTTCGTCATATTTCCGTAAAAGGCTTTTACAGATTTGACTTTTATTGGAATTATATAGAATATGCTAATGCATTTAGCTCTGGCTTGCCGAATTTGCTGCTAAGGCTAACCGTACGTGCAAAACAAAAACGATTTTCCTAAGAGTCTTCTTGTACTAAATTACTCAATGACTTGGTCGCCGATAGAGGGAGGACAGTAACGTGGTCAACCGGTCCAATAATCTTTGCAGCAAGATTTCCTTAGGTCTTTAGGTTGATCTAATTTAAGAATTCCTGCCAATTTATCATGAACCCTTAACTTAAGATCTTCATTTTTTAACCTATATTTGACGATTCTTATGAAATTACTATTCTTTCAAGTGTTCATTCTCAACTTCTCTGTTCCAGCTAATTTTTCAAAAATTTATTAATTAATGTAGTAATTTATCCTTAAAAATATAAATTAAACGTCTATTTGTACTGACAAGCTACGAGGCCTACTTTCTTTTGCATTTACATGTATGTTGCAACTTTCGTGTTTCCTATCCACGATGATTTGCGTCTCCAAGGAATCTCACAATTAATACATTGCTGGGCAAATCATTCTGCAAGTGTGCACTTATATATGGAAAATATACCAATTTATATGATAATTGTTGTTTATGTTACTGGTCTTGTCTGGTTTGCCGTGTATAGTAGTATTTTATAGTAGAATCGTACTTAGATAAATGTAAACAGTTACAGTGGCTGCACAGATAGTAGAACACTTAGGTTTCTAGTTAGAATTAAAAATGATTTATTGTTTTGATTAATGTATTCTTCATAATATATTACTAATCAAATTAATATAAACTTATATTATAATAGTACTATTTATACTTATAAGGTCAATCAAAAGGAGATTTTTTATTTATTTATTTATTAATATCATCATAATCTTCCCTTTTAATCCTAGTTTAACTAGTGTCGGGTATTGATATTAAAATGCTAATGGATATTATCCACTTCTCGCTTTTTTAACTATTAAAATAAAAATATAAAATATTTCCTTCAGATTTTGTATTAGTAGAATTTATTCTATCACATCACGTTACGCAAATTATGTAAACCCTCACCGTTACAGGCAAATCCCGCAATTTGAATCAAAGTTCCTGGTAAACCCATCCCACTCCAACTCAGATTTCGTGGTAGCCACACCTACTCCTTGAGCCGTCTTTTAAGGGATGGGCAGGTTGGGTGAGCTGAGAGTTTCTGAATAGGATTTGACTCTAGTCTGTGAGGTTTTCAATATTTGATCGCGAGTCGCGAGACACATTAGTGCTAAAGCTATTCCAATGTTGACGTTAATATTCTGACTAGCATGCCAGTGACGAGTAGGTCACTGGACTGGAACCCAGCATCTACTGATCCGCTGTCAAACAACTTAGCAACATGTCACCGGCTCAGCCCTCAGCACACCGTTGAATATTTTTCGCATGATATTTGCTTATACAAGGAGAAACGATGCTTTAGGTCAGGCATTCGAGATTCTCCCGCAATAGATGCAGCCTAGAATGCAGAAATTAATCGAATATGCAGAATACAGTTACGGTCATGAGCAAATAGAGCCTATTCTCTCTCTCTATCTCTCTCTCTCTCTCTCTCTCTTAGTGCACTGCCTACTGGCAGGTCCATGGTATATAACGCTACCGCTCTTCTCTGTCTTCCGCATTCCTCTTCATGTCCACATATGGGATTTTAAATCTTATAACATATCTAGTCTCGGTCTGATTCTGCCTCTTTTTCCTTCCATTCTACCTTCTATGACCTCTTTTAATAGATTTACCCCTTTAGAATATGTCCTATCCTATTTCTTCTTCCTATTTCTATTACATAGATATTAATGGCCTAATAATAAACAGAAAAAGTTCAGAAATATGTCTTTACTTCCGCCCTCAACTTTACCTCACCTCCTATCTGCTATGTGACTGTTGTCAGGTACCGACAGAATCCTTCCCCGTGTCCTTCGTCTTCATCAGAGGACTAAGTACAACAGTTTAGACACCACTGATATATACCTATCACAATTATACCTATATGCATCAACAGTAAAAAAGGTATCTATAATCTTTGTACATTTCGGCCTGGAGAAAGTACAAAAAAATAATATTCAATGAGTATTTAATAGCTAATTAGTTACCGGAAAACTCCATAACTAAATGTAATAAACTATACAAAATGTCTTTCACTATAATTTCATACCCTTTAACACTTGAACTAGTAGAGTTTTATTAACAATTACATCTGCATGTTTCCATAAATTATTAAAATCATTCTTATAAGGATTCTGTAGTATTTCTTTCCTTTCTTTTTCAGTAGACGTTTTCCCAAGTCTTACCATATTATCGTAAGTAGTCCAGTTGGCGTATACATCTTCCGGCCTAACTCCCAGACTTTTGTGATTAATTCCATAAGGCGGAACCTCTCTGTGATAGTAATTAGACCAGCCCTTTGAAGGCCATGTTATTTCGACAAGAGTGGATCCTCTAGGCATAAATATTGCCCACTGCAAACCAGCCCCCATTACGCCTATCAAAACTCTTGAACTTGCAATTAGTTCCGCTTGAGATTTTATGCTACGTTTTTCCATGGTTACTACTCTAACATTTGGTATTCCGGCTGCTCGCGCAGCTTCGGCCAGTTCCTCTATATTTATTATGCGCCGATTTGATCTTTGAAGTAAAGTCGTAAAGTTTCCCTGACGCAGTTTCGTCGTATTTAAACCCAACCCCTTTGCAACGTGTTCAGTTACTTCTCTGGGGTCCTTGACGCCAATGTAACTCGTTCCAAATGCTGCGCTTCTGAAGCAAGTGTTAGGCTTCATAGTAAAAAATACACCGTGAAAATCTTCCGTATACAGCGTCTTCAGTATATCCTCGTAGCGTAAATAGTTAAAACATAAGTGACCAGCATCCTGCACCAAATGAAACGCCGACCTGTAAAGAATTTGATTTTTCTCACCTAGGTGTAATTTGTTCGATGCCTTCACAACACCGTAGAGTCCAATGAACTCATCCACCCAGAAGTGGTGTAAATTGACAGGACACGTGGGAACCACAAAGAAAGCAGTGTTTTCTTGAATGGTGTGTGTATCCGGGATGGATTCATTTGTAAAGAAGATGTCCCAGTAATTCTTCTGACTGTTAAGTGAGCCGGCTGTTCCAATTCGACGCTTGCCAGTGTAGTTCCCCTTATAGTTGTAGACCACAATTCTCTGGGTCTCATTATAAATAACCTGTTTGTCTATAGATTTAATGGATTCTAATATATAGTCGGTAGTTGGTTCTATGCAAACGTCATAAAACGAATATATTCCGCCTGCGTTTATTGGGCGAAATTCTGAGACGTTGTAGCTGCTCAGCAAAAATAGATTTCCGAAAAGTGTAGTTTTAAATTTGCTGGATCCTGCAAACGAGAGGAGAGTGTAGATGCAGGCAAATGCGATTCCGACAATTACAATACGACTCTGTAAATTCTTCGATCCAGGAGCTCGATACATTTCGACTAGCTAAACTTAAAATCCAAATCCAGATTGATGCGTCTTCCAATCTTCGGCTTTATATAGAATATATTCAGAAATAGGCCTACTGCAAATAAAATTGTTCAGAAAGTCATGAATTACGGTAATCTTAAAAGCAGAACCACATACTCAAAGGTAAATACATGTTTAACGCTAGTTCTTTCTCTTGAAAAAATGATAGTGTGCAGACACGCTTATGAATTCAATCATGCTCCTAGGCAGGAGATGTATCAGAAATATAACTGATCTTGCTACAAGCTCCGAAATTAGCTTCCATTCCATGAAGAAGCAGAAGTAAATCACGCTAATTATCTCCATAAAAATGTGTTCTTATTGCAAAAATCGGTTAGGTTTATATTTTATCCATCGTTCAGTAATTATATATGACATTTTACACGTACACCTCCACGTAGGTCTATAAATAGAATACATTAATATATCTATGAGCAAATTATATATAAATATATGTATATTATGCATATATATATATACACATGTATATATATACATGTATATATATATATATATATAGAGAGAGAGAGAGAGAGAGAGATAGAGAGAGAGAGAGAGAGAGAGAGAGAAAGAGAAAGGGGTGGAGAGAATAGAGAGAAAGAGAATATTGTATATACATGTATAAATATATAATCAGGTATAAATACTATAAAAGCAATTTCAAAACCAAAAATACTATTCAATTTTTCTATTTTCAAAGTACTTTTAGAAAGTAGTTTGAAGATTTCAAAATACTTTCAAAATCCTTTTATCTAACCAATTTGTTTGAAATGAAGTTTTCTTAAATTTTATTCAATCAATCTGAAAACTTAAGAAAGCGAGCTAAAGTTATTATTTATATCTAGGAACTTGTTTTTGGTTCTTGGTTGCTTTGTAGGCGTCGTGGAGCCTATTTCGAACGTATTTTAGTTAAATAGTCTTAATGTTCCTTTATTTCTAATAGGCGACTAAGCATGAACTTGGTATGGAAACGGGAAACCATTAGCCATAAGCCATATTTTCTGAAGCTATAGTGTATTGCCTATAGGCTATATTGTATATGATATTGATATGGCCTAGCCTTTTGTGAAGGAATGATATTGTTGATCTGTGGAGTGGTGTTATTGTGCTCGAAAGCAGAATCTGGTATGAATCTGTATCTTGGACCAGCGACGAATAGAGACGAATAGAGAGAGAGAGAGAGAGAGAGAGAGAGAGAGAGAGAGAATCTAATTAGTATGGCCTACATGCATGAACATGATGCTATAAAATAATCTATCAGTCCATCTCAATCACTTATGCAATTACTTAATTGGGTTAAAATTTAGCTATAACGAAATCCTACGAAATTTCATCAGCTACATGTACATTAGATATATTACGCTACATTTTAGCTATGGCTATGGCTATGTATAGCGCTTCAAATGCTCTATATTTAGGATGCGACAAAATTTAATTTGTAATATGCTATTGATATTAATACTGCTATTGTAATATGATTATGTTAACCAATCATCTTATTATAATTATTTAGGAATAAAATGTTTGAAGGCTTGGAAATGTATTAAATGGATCGATCATCTCTCTCTTAGTGCACTGATTTATAGCAGGTCCATGGTAAATCTATATAGCGCCTTCACTATTCTCTCTCTCTCTCCCTCTGTCCTCTTCATGTCCATTTAAGAGCTGGCAAAGCTAAGGTTAATGTCAGTTTAATCACTCGAAAGCGATGTCAGTGACGGGCGAGCCCAGGATTTGAACCCCGAACCATCTTTTGAATTGAATTGAATCACATTTATTTCACTTCGGTAAAATCGTATAACAGGAATACATGGAGATAAAACGAAAAAGGACACAAAGGCCACGAAGGCACTAACATGTGCCCTAACACATATTGCTAAATAAATCATATAAAGCAGTTAAAAGTTTATAGCAGTCAAGACAATCAATCTAAGCATAAAATTACTTCAAAATACCCATACATATTAGCAGGAAAAAGTATCTAATACATTAAAACTTGTTTACGAATAAAATTTAAAACACCAGCATATACAAAATCTTAAAATATTACGTACGTTTGCTTTAATTGTATAACTAATCGGTGATTAATCTAAATTGAACATACATTACAATCCATACCGAGAAATCTATAAATATATATAAAGGCTTATACTTTAGTCATTTTTGGTACTGGATTTAAAAATTAAAAACTTATTAAAATCAAAATCTTTCAGTTGGCTTTTAAAAGATTTGACATTATTTGCTAAAACAACACTGTCTGGTAAGGAGTTCCAAGGTTCGCATATCCTAGAAGAAAAGAAGTATTTGCGTGTATAAAGTTTAGGATTATTGATTACTAATTTAAAAGAATTTCCCCTTGATTTTCTATTAGAGAGCTCAAGACCATAGCTCTCCATATGCCCTTCCACTAATCCATTCAAGATTTTATATCAGAAAATTAAGTCAAAGTGAAGTCGCCTTCGTTCCAAGGTAATTAAATTTACCGCCTTAAGTCTGGCATCATACTGCATGTTTAGCAAGCCTGGAAGTCTTTTGGTAAAACTTCTTTGGATACTTTCCAATAAAATAATGTCCCTCACACAATGCGGGTACCAAACTGGGGAGAAATAATCGAGGAGCGGAAGAATGTATGATTTATAAGCTAAAAGAAGGTAGTGTGAATCACGAGTTAGAAAAGCCCTGAAAAGTTACGCTATTCTCTGTTTGGCACTGGAAACTATTTTAGATATATGAGCAGTAAACAAAAGTTTAGCGTCAACTGTTACACCTAAGTCGCGGATTTGGTTTACGTTGTTTATATCAATTTTATTTATCGAATTTTTGCAAGACGAGTCAAGATTTAATCGATTGTTTTATAAAATGTCCATAGTACAACATTTAGTGACTGATATATTCAGTTGCCATACGTTCGCCCAGATTGACAGTTTATCAGGACAAGATCCATCTGATCCATCTGAACTGATATAGCATAAGTGGATCATTAAATCATCTAACATTCCTAATCTCGGCCTGCCTCTGCCTCTGCCTCTTTTCCCTTCCATTCTGCCTTCTATGACCTATGTTAGTAGACTTTCCTCTTAGAGTATATCCTATCCTACTCTTCTGCCTATTCTTAATACATTTATCAGCTGTCCTTCTGTGCAAACTCCTCCAGGACTTCCTAATTTATAACATTTTGAGTCCAGCTAATCCCCTCCATTCTTCTCCATATCCACATTTCGAATGTCTCTAGTTTCATGATATCTTCCTTCCTTAAGGTCCACGTTTCACATCTAAATAATAGCGCGGACCATACCAAGTAATCATATTATATTTATTAAAATGCACGGTTCTTGAGAAATTTATTACTGTCTTAATCTGCAATAGTGTAATAAGGTTATTTAAAATTATGATTATAAGCTTAAAAATTGAATAAAAATCGAAAACGATCGTACCTGTAAAGTACTTTCTTCAAGTACTTTCAAAAAATCCTATTTTCAAAAATATTTTCAAAATACTATTTCATTTTACATGTATATTTTCAAAATACTTTAGAAAAGTATTGTATTTTAGGATTTTAAAAATGCTTTTTAAAGAGTATTTTGCCCATCACTGTATATAATAATCAATCGATCAATCAATCAATAAATAGGTATTTAACGTCCGGTTCCTTGCCATAAGGCAATGTCAGAGACGTTAACCCAACTCATGAAAACAGAAGAAACTGGTACTTTCACTATTGTTAGATGTGACAGCTCTTTCAGACAATATTACACAATTTTGCATGCGCGTTAAATTTAGTATGAATTTATAATTACATGTACCTGTACATCAACAAAATTATTATAGGTAGACCTTTCAGATAGTTTTATATAGAGCAATGTATGTAATGTATTATGTATTATTAATTATGTATGTAATTATTTGCCCTATCAAAGGCATTTACGACATTCCAAGATGAAACATACACGTATTGTACTTGGATATTTATTATTTCTTCTTCAGAACGGAAATCTAAAAGATCTAACTGAAAGAAATTTTCTAAAGCCCTCCATGACTGGAAATCGATGCATATGAAACCAAAACTTTTCCATGAGCAAAGTATTAGGATATGTATGAAGAAGAAGAGCCTGTATTAAACGATGCGCTCTCTAAGAAAAGAATAACCGACAATCTGCGAACTCTTTGACTTAAAGGTTTATCTGGCGGAATACTTGATATAAATACGTAAAACGTCCCTGACATTGCCTTCATGGCGAGGAACCGGACGTTAAATTCTTATTGATTGATTGATTCAAACTCATTTACTTGCTTCAGTTTCACATACACATCTTTGAAAATTTCACTATTTATAAATTTCATTCCTTAATTAATTAGATTTTAATTAATTAATTAATTATTCTTAATTAATTAGAATAAATATCAGGACCACTTTCTATATATTACACTCGTTTTTCTATCTAGCTCTAATATTCGTGTAGCACGGTATAAATGTTAATTAATATCTAGCTTAGATGTAACGACAGCGGTTTCACTACAGTATTACTATACGATTCTAATAACTGGTAGTTTCAAAAAAACCTTCTACTCACTATTAAGTCTTACAAAAAGTCTCAAGTTTTGTACGCAAGGAAAGGCATAACATTTAGCTGCGGTCAGGTGTGCGGTATTGTGACGCTGACATTCGAAGGCCCAAAACAAACACGTCTACAGTGGGCGTAGCAACTGCTAACTTCACGCACCACTAACACTATCACTTTGCAACAGTATCAACCTACCGGGTTTGCTAATGAACAATGAACAGTGAGAGGAAAGAGAGCGAGAGACAGAGAGAGAGAGATATATATATATATAGAGAGAGAGAGAGCGAGATAGAGATAGAGAGAGAGAGAGAGAGAAAGAAAGAAAGAAAGAACGAACGAAAGAATGAAAGAAAGAAAGAGAGAATAAAATATTATTATTGAGAAATAAATGAAGCGTCATCGTTTTCAGGAAGATATCCCCATTCACTTTACTGCGCTGTTTTAGCACTGTTTTTAGCTTAGTGTGTCTATTCCGTAAATGATGGCGTCAGTGATTGAAGGTCAAGAATGTGCATGCTTTTGGAATTCAGTTACGATATGGAAAACCTACACACATTCAGATTGTAACGGGATAGTTAAATTATGGGAAATTTGAATGAATAGAAATCTCATCCGAAGCATGAATTGATGATACAATTCAAATTTGAAACTGTACATTGAACCAGCCACTTCGCTAAACACTTCGACCAGTGAGAGAAGGAGAGAGAGAGAAAAAAAGAGAGCGATAGAGAGATAGAGAGAGAAAGAGAGAGAGGGAGAGAGAGAAAGAGAGAGAGAGAGAAAGAGAAAGAGAGAGAGAGAATATTCTAAGTGTACACCTCAAATATTACGCGGCTTGCTAATTGCTATAGCTGCCAGTCAGTTCCTAGATGTTTGTGAAACTTTGTGTATATTATTAATAATTTATGACAAACAATCAAAGAATTGTAATGATTAGCGCTGCAATATTTTCAAAAATAAACCTGACGAAAAAGCGCAAATTCATCTTTAAAATGTCATTAATTAAATATAAACTGGTCTCTAGAGCTTAGTAACTTTCAAATCACGATGACGAGATTTACTACCCCGGGTTGTTCCTTCTCTTCGAAATTGGCTGAGTAGTAAATACTATTCGGTTCTGTACATGGCGCACTTTAACGTCCATATTGCTAGTTCGACTTGCACATTTTAGCAACAATTACATGGGTAAGCTCGAATCTAAAGTTCTAAATGCTAGCAAGAATTGAAAGAGGATATGATGTAGTTACCCACAAACCATATGTCGTAGACATCACAAAATCCCAAACCATTATCCATAAACAGTGTCGATGCTGACATCAAATAGTCATTTTGTCTGCTGAGTAGATGACTTGCTGGCATGTTGTTGGACAACGGATCAGTAGATGCAGTGATCAAATTCAGTGCTCTCCCAGTCTCTGACATGCGATTGAACTAGAGACCGACGTTAAACCTTTTTAAAACACCGGGATGGTATTATAACATATTCAAAACGCAGAAAGCCAATATGCATATATTACGCTACCATGCAATCTTGTTTCGGTGGGAGAAAATATTTTTGAGAAGTAGATTGTAGAGAAGTATTGTTGAACTTGTTAAAATTATCATTATTTGTTACGGATAATGGCTCTTCAGGAATGAAGCTCTTCCGGCAAGATGATCTAGCTTTCTTTTTTGTAAAACTATCGGGATCTCTGTTGATATTTTAAAGTGATTGTGAGAGACGGGGGCCCAGCCTTAAGTTTTAAAGGCCTAAATGAGTGTCTAATCGAGGGTAATACTATTTGTAAATATTATATTATTAACAGTGCAGTACTATAATGATGTAATAATAATAGTAGTAGTAGTAGTAGTAGTAATAATAATAATAATAATAATAAGGGGTTAACGTCCGTTTCCTCAGCCAAGGATGACGTCAGGGACGTCCCCACAGCACACGTCACTGCAGATCAATTCACCCAGACCAATCTGCAAAAGAAATGTGCTGAGGAGAAGTAAGGTCCTAAACGAAAGCCAGTTTGGTGATCAAAAATGGTTAGGGTAGATCGATTATGTCTACGGTAGGAAAAGATAAGTCTTAAGCTTGCTAGAGAAAGTTGAAGGAGAAGAATAAAAGCAAAGATAAATAGGCAAAGAGTTCCAGATTGTGGATGCTGCATAAGAAAATGAACGTCTGCCCAATGATGGGAGAGTATTTGGAAGAGAGATAATATTGGCACCAGTGGAACGAAGTGCATGTGATGGACGATATGGAAGAAGAATTTTATATAAGTAAGAAGGCATGCCTAATAGCAGAGTTCTGAAAGATAATAGTGCCACTTTATATATTATACGTTGATTAACAGGGGGCCAGTGAAGACTGCAGTGAAGTAGAGAAATGCCCCTCCCCAATATATTACTTTTATTTTTTGTTAAGCAAAGCAGGCCCTATATATGAGCACGAATTGGTAAAAGTGCACGCCTCCCCACAAATTACCTCCCCGAAGTTAAAGTTCCTCCCGTAAGATTAAATCCAGGCTTTGCCACTGCTTAAATTACTGAACATTAGTGAACATTGTTTATGTAAATTCTCAATAAATACCGACGAACGTTAAACATTAACCAGAACATAATCTAAGTCCTCGATGATCTGAAGAACTAAACATCATTAAGCTAGCACAAGGAAGAGACTTTGAATTCTTTGAATGCAAAATGAAGAGACATTGAAAGAGCTGCGTAGACAGCAGTTGAGCCGAATAAGGAACGGACCTGAGCAGCTGAGAGCCGTTTAAAGAAAACGTTGAAAGCCGAACAACTTCTTAAAGTTGGATTGTACCACGCACTATAAGCACTAAATCAAAACTAAACAATATTTACGTTCATATATTATTCATCGACTTCGTACTGCGTATATTCCTTTGCAATAACTTGTTTTCTAAGCATAAAGTTTTTTCTCACTTGTTTCCTTAAGTAGTAATAACGAATGGCATTTATGCAGTATTAATCAATTATTGTATGTATGTACATATTTACATATTTACATATATCAATATATTTATATATTATTATATATATAATATATATATTGTATATATATATAATGTATATATACATATATACACGTATATTTATACATCTCCATATGTATTTATAATTGCATCTGTATATACATATCTGAGTCACAAATATATGATATTACTGCAATCTCTCTCTCTCTCTCTCTCTCTCTTTCTCTTTCTCTTTCTCTCTTTCTATCTTTTTCTCTCTGTCTCTCTTTATGCTTTGTCTACTGGTAGAACCAAGGTACATGACGCCTCCACTCATCTATGTCTTTCGCTCTTCTTTTCATGTCCACATATAAAGGAAACTTCTAATATGATTTAACTTTAAATAATTAGCCTATAATCTAACATTCCTAATCTCAGTCTGCCTTTGTTCTTTCCTTCCAATCTACCTTCTGTGACCGTTTTTAGTCAAATATCCCCTCTTCGAATGTGTCCTATTCAATTATTATTGTTATTTATTAATGCATATATCAACTGTTATCAGTACCAACTCTCTCTTGGATTTTCTCATTTTAAAATTTTTGGTCCTACTAATCTTTTCCATTCTTCTCCATATCCACACTCCCAAAGCTGATAATTTCCTAATATCTTCCATTCGGTCCTGTGATAATCCAGTATCTAATATAATAAAAAATTTAAACTAAATAAACGCTAAGTTATATATTAAATTTTCAATATCGGGGTGAGGACAAAAATTAATATTAGAGGAATGCATTAGGCATAGAATTGATGTTTGTGGAGTTGAATGGAGACTGAAAATCTTTATTATCGGACGGAATGGAATTAAAGTGTAACTCCGATAAGTAGACATCAAATTGTTTATCCCACAGCCGTCCATAAAATATCATTCAACCGGTTTTATTTGGAAATACCCTACCTTTCTAACAGGAGTGGCCATTCAGTTTACGGTTGTTCAATCATGCGGCTTATACAAATTCTTATCAAAACATTAATAAGCCCTCTTATATTTATCGAGAAGTTTGTTAGGGAATCTAAACAGTAGATTAAATTCAACAACAGTCTACTGTAAAGTCAACAGAACTAAGCCGTATGAACGTAGTCTCTTCTTCACATTTTTCATGTTATATTGCTAAGAAAATCTAACTTACGTCACATTAACTTTACGCCACTATTTCTCCATTTCATTGAATAGTAACAGATTCATGCTACACATTCCTACTCTAATTAGTCTGTCTGCAATAAGAACACTCCATTGACAAACAAGTTGATCCCAAACGAAAAGTCTTTATCAAGTCTTCATGTAACCTTAAGGTTTTAAAAAGTTGGTTCCTGATGTGTTCTTTACATTACCTCAATCAAATTCGCTTATTTTTTAGTCATTGATTATAATCAATGACTAAAATTAAATCAAAATTAAAATAAAATAAAATCCAAAATTAACGTATTAATTATTAGCAAATTAACGTATAATAATTATTATACGTTAATTTGCTAATAATTAATACGTTAATTTGCTAATAATTAATACGTTAATTTGCTAATAATTAATACGTTAATTTGCTAATAATTAATACGTTAATTTGCTAATAATTAATACGTTAATTTGCTAATAATTAATACGTTAATTTGCTAATAATTAATACGTTAATTTGCTAATAATTAATACGTTAATTTGCTAATAATTAATACGTTAATTTGCTAATAATTAATACGTTAATTTGCTAATAATTAATACGTTAATTTGCTAATAATTAATACGTTAATTTTGGATTGCTTTATTCTGTGGACGCTGGAACGCAGCACTAAGATACAAATTTATATTGTTAGATACCTGTAGACGTAGAAGAATGTTTTATCGAAACTGTTGTAAACCATAAATTAGTTTAGAAAATACTAAGCGTAACTGGTTGAAAAGCCCTGCACAACGGTACTGTATTGCCGCATTCAGTTCATACCCGAATTATCATGTTTTAAGCTTCTTGAACGCGGTTATCAAATTGCAAAACATGACGAATTATGATCACATTATACGTGATTAAATAAAAGACCAATAGTGATCCTACACTATGATCGCATATAACCTGACAGGATCTGCTATGAACTTGTAATATTTGACATTACTTGATCTTATATGACTGATATGATCCTTTCTTAAATGATCTGATGATGACGTTAGGCTGTCTTTCAAGTGAAGCAGCTACCAATAGTAAGGCAAACGCTAAATAAATAAACAAATAAATATATTCTGATAGAGTTTTAAATTATTTAATATGACAGCATATAATCTTATATTATCTTATATAATAATAATAATAATAACACTAATAATAATAGTAATAAAGGTTTAACGTCCGTTTACTCATCCAGAGATGATGTCAGGAACGTCCCCAACTTACTAACATGTTTATATTCCTACTCACGGTTTGATATATCCTAAAATGATCTTGTAAAGAACGGGTTAGTCTTACGTGTATGTGATACGACACGGAATAAACTGCTATGCACGACGTGATTTGAATTATTTGAATAGCTATAGAGCCCCTGAGGTGTACCGAGGCCTCCCTTCATTCCGTCCCGATGCTCCACATCGGTGAATTGACTATGAAGCTGATATATATATATATATATATATATATATATATATATATATATAATATATATATATATAAGAAATAATATATTTTATATAATATAAACATATATATTAAGAATATATTGTATAATATATATATATATATATACATATATAAATACAGTCCATATATATTTATTTATTTATAAATATATATATATATATATGCATGTATATATCAAGCTTAAAGTTAAGAGCACTTAGTAACATTCTAACTCGCTGGCGACATCAGAATTGTAAGGCTGATTCTCTAACGCTGCAGACGACCCCGTTAAGTGACTGATTCAAAGTTTGTATTCCTACTCACGGTTTACTTTCATGCTTATTGAAAATATTCCAGATTTTTTCAATAAATGGATCCAATAACGAATGGTAAATCTTTACAAAACGTAAGGTTGCTTTTACTTATATATTGGTTCCCCCCTGCCTTTCTCTGTTTCGTGCTCAGTCGTCTCTTGTAATTCCTGCAATCTCTAGTGACCCGGACACAACTCGGGAAGCCAGAGATTTATCCTTTGTAATACGAACATTCTACTCTCCGTGTTGTGTCCGGGTTGTTTGAAGAATTGACCAACCGGTGATTGCACGTGTCGCAGAAGGCGACTTAAGCATTAAGATCCGCACCAGCGTAAGAATGGGCATTCGGTTGTTGAGCGCATAGGTTCCAGAAATTGCTACAAAAATTTAGACGAATAGTAGAAGTCAATAGAAGTAATAGTAAAAGTCTCGAATAGGAGATTGACTTCTGGATGATATGATGTAGGAAAGAGAGGATTTGAGACGGTCTATTCGTATCCTCCCGACCCTAGTTAAACTGGGATTCAAGGGAAGGCGATGATGATGAATACGAACTTTCTGCACTATTATCTTTTCAGTATTAAAAGCTGTTAATAAAAGCAGCCATGGCGAAACTATGTGGTTGTTATGATAGATGATTTTTTTCATTGGATGGTGAATTATTTATATTGAATATCGTCTACTGGTTTCAAAAATTACATATATCTGTTTGGCGTCTTTTCAGGAAATCGGTCATGAGGTTACAAATAACTCGAAGGATTCAAACAATTGAAAGCCCTTTCTCACACTTATGTCAAATTGTATATTGAAGGTGTCATAGCGAAACCATTCGCTTGTGCGTATGTGAATTAAGACTTTATCGCATTGGATTGAGTCTTTCTTAAACGTAGTAGGCTAGTAAAAGCTTAACAAATATCTTTAGAGTGCAAAGTGTGAGTAAAACCATGCTCAACGTCACGCATGGTTTAAATAGCTCTTTCAAAAGAAAATAAATACGGGCCCGTTCAGATGCTAACATTGTAATTTTGAATGTCCTTAATGTTCTTTAGCTGAATAAATTAATATAAAATTGCGACTTAAGATTATTGTTCAGATAGAATTAGGGTTAGACTTAGGCACAGGGTTTTAGATAGAATTAAGGTTAGACCTAGGATTGTAGTTTTAGATTGAATTATGGTTAAACTTAGGGCTAGGAGGTCACTAGAGATAATAAAGGTTTAAAATTAGCTTGTAGCTTAATGGATATCCTGCCCTCGAGAACCGAGCTTCCAAATAGTAAATATTCATTGCTTATGAATATTTTTATTTTTTCTCCATCAACTTGAATTTGGGTCCAGGATCGAGTTATTATATGCCAACGGTAGCACTCTAGTTAGCAGGATGTTGTTCTTCATAGTTCAAATGAGCGAGAATTTTATTTGCAGCTAGCAACAGATGTCGTGGTTCCAAAGAGAGACAAAACTGTTTTGCATTTTGGTTTAGTATAACAATTTGAACGTTCTTTAATATACTATGACATACAATTGACTTTCAAACGTTTCATCTTTCGTAAGAAAGGAATGTCCGTACAGACCGACTGACTTGGATTCGAACACACACTGATAAAAATAGAATTAGACTTATTCATTTATACTTTATTGGTAGTGGGTGGTGGTAGTAATTCTTATCTGTGATTTTAAAATAAAATTCTCCTATGACTGTAACTAGTGTCTTTCTCGTCCACAGTGTGTAGTGTTTCTGTGTTTTTAACAATATTTTTGTCATGATTACTGTAATTATTTTTGCATTATGGCAAATGAATATTCTCTCGGTACAATTATTATTTTTTGAATGTCTCAATAGCGCAATGGTGAAGGGTGTAGATAACGTCATGAAGTTTTAAATGACAGACCCTGAGATGAATCGAACTCTCGTGGGTTCGAATCCCAGCCGCGCTGATCTGAGAGTAAAATCTCGGACATTCACTGGACTGGCTACACGGAAAATGGACTAAATTGCCTAACGGATATAACATGTGGTACTAAAAGTGATAGATATCAACATAGTTGATCATTTCACTATAATGTGTTATTATTATTATTATATTATTATTATTGAACCTATGGCATCCTGGTAAATGCATTTGAGATATAAACTTGTTCAAACGTCATATTTTTGTTTGTTATGCATACATGACGTTGCTTCTTACTCGCAAAGATAAATATTCCTTAAAATGACTAGTCATGGGCTTTAAAATTTTACACAGCCAGAAGAAAATGAAAAGTTTTGCATCTGCTTAAATTCTATTTAGTATTTCCCTTTGCAGGGACGTCCATAAAATTTGTTAATCTGCGTAAGTTGCGTAGTTGACAAAATGAGAAGAGTGGGAAAAGGTACGGAGTTTTAAAATGAATGGAGAAGTGGAAATAATGAGCATCGTGAGTTTAGCTATTGGGGGAATACGCGTACATGCGTTGTTACTCCGAAGGATGGACGCCCCTGACCATTTGTGGTATAAAAATGTTGGGCTGCTTCAATCGTTTATCATAATAAAGAATATATCTAGGGAAAAGTTCTTCTAATAAAAAATTATTGAAACAGTGCCTCGTCTAACTTTTGAGCCAGTGCAATAATTATGTTGACATTTACGGATTCGGCAGTAATAGCAGAAATGGAACATTTCAATTAAATTAAGATTGTTTCTTCAGGTTTCGAAGAATAATAACTACATGTAGATACCTCTCTATGAATAATCGACCATTTAAATCTTCAGTGAAAAACTTCAGTGTGTAACTGTGAATAGCTTGTTCTTAAATGAGATCATGCAATGAATGCTTCAATGCAGTTCATACAGTGAATTTGTGGAAATTGTGTAACCTCGTACGTAAGCTGAAAAAACTAAGCTTTCAGAGCTGTAGTCCGATTGCCAACTCTACCACGAAGATATTACGACCATAATGGAAAGGCTAGTTTCGTAGCTGCCATATAGTTCAATGGGCCACATTTGTAATGTTAATTTGACGAGCTAAACTGAGCTTACCTTCTGAACTTAAGTAAATGCGAATAACTGCTATACTATCAGTAAATGATAATTATAATAATAATAATTATTCATAATAATAATAAACTTTATTAATACTAATAAGTGTAATGCTATCAGCAAAGTTACTATTAATAATACTTACCTTAAACTATTACTAACAGATGTAATGCTATCATCGAATAAAAGCTAAAAAAGCTAAGGTTAACGTCAGTTTCCTCACTCGAAAGCGATGTCAGTGACGGGCGAGCCTAGGATTTGAACCCACATCAACTGATCCGCAGTCGAGTATCTTACCGACTTCTGGTAGCATATACCGACTTCGCCACTGGCTGGAGCCAGTGGCGAAGTCGGTATATGTATAGTAATAATAATAACAATAATATGATGATGATTATTAGTATTATTATTAATACTTTTATAACAGAAATGAAAATTACAACATTAGCTATAGTGGTATATTCGAAGCAATTTTAGGCATCCCATGCTCACAATACTAAGTATATTTTAATATATCTATAGATCCGAACCTAATCCGCCAACCTAAGCCTAACCGTAGATCCTAATAGAACCACGTATACGTGTAAACTTTAATCAAAACCATGCCGCGAAACAATTGACAAAGTTAAGAAAGATATGCTAGAAAACGATAACAAAGTATGGAAGTTGGAAAAATGGTGTATTGAAATATTGAATAGTACTCAATATTTCGTTAGTGTTTCGTCAGTTTCTTGAAAGTATTTAATTACATCTTTCTTTACGATATAGGCCCTATAGGGCCCTACATGTATGTGCATTATGTATTAATTGCAGTAGTCAAAGCTTTGCTAACGAAATGGAATGGCAAGTACACAAGTCCTGGTGAATTATTAAAAATACTTTAAATGTAAGAATCTGCTAGAAACAGGTTCTCATGGAATATCATTATTGATGGAACTGATTAAAAACATAGAGTGCCTGATTCTCAGATTGATGTTATCAAGTTATGTTATCAAATGGGTTATATAAGTTATTCAAATTTATTAGCTGATTCATGCTGTAGCTAAAACCACGAGCGTGTTACCATCTAGTGGGCATCAGCTGCGATTAAACAATACGTGATCAAACAAAGTCATAAAGTATCACCAACTATAAAGCAGTCTCGAAGACCGAATTCGTACATAGCACCGTTATAGAAGTTTTCGTTATTAACATAATAATAGCTATATAATGTATATAGATTTTGACACGATTATGAAACGGTATTTAACACAAAGAGACATAGCAATATATTATTTTATGGATAGGGTCTAAATGTATTATGTGAAGGCACGGTATTGTGCCTAGTTCGAATTGACAAGAGTCATCCTGAACCTACAAAATTACAAAAACATTTGTCTGACACAAACAGAATTCTTACACACACCTATGAGCAATAATAGATACAGCGAGCACAGTAGCCCCTTATTTATTATTAGTGTAATGTAACCTTCGACTTTTTATAGTCACAAAAAGGTTTGACATTGAATTCAACAGCATCGAAGGAGTATATGGCGGCACAAGAGAGTGATTCAATAGGGTAAAGGATGTATCTGATCTGACACGGGGACTTATCCCCGTATTGTGTCCGGGTTGTTTGTAGAATTGACCATCCGAAGACTGCACGTGTAGTAGAAGGCGACTAAAGCACTAAGATCCATACCAACGTCAGAACGGCATTCGTTTGGTGAACTCTTAGGATCCAGAAATTGTTACAAAAATTTCACGAATGGAAAAGTATCAAAAATTGGATTGACTGATGATATGATGTAGGATTTGAGACAGTCTATTCGTATCCCGACCCTAGTTAGACTGGGATTCAAGGGAAGATGATGATGATGAACATATCAATCAATCAATCAATAAGAGTTTAATGTCTGTATATAATTATGTGTAGCACAACGATTTTACACTTCTCATAATATCTGTGCTAAAAGAAGGCGTAGATGTTGATCTTGAGAAGATGTTGTCTATCATACCGTATTTGGATTTAGTTTCGCACGTTATCTGTGTCTCTTTGCTTATACTACATGCATTCGATGCTACGTGACTTTCTGACAAAAAATAAATGTTTGCCATGGTTAACTGCTCGGACTTTGAAGTGTATACAATTATCCGTACAATTATGACTGTTTCATGGTGATGTAAAATTGCGCCGTAAGTTTGTGAATGTAAAGAAATTCAGCCTTTCTGAGCATTCAAATCCTCAACTAAATATCAAGCTCCAATGCGGAACTTTGAAATTAATTTTCTAGATATCTGATGCATACATGTATAATTGCATATGCATGTATTTTATGGTTTTTTCGTCAAAAGCGATTAGTCGTTGGATCAGTAACTTTTCGTTGTCAGGAACGTCAATTGCTGAGGTGCTTGCATAACAATAATGAAGACTAATGCAAGAAATTGATTGAATCATTCCAAGCGTTTATGTTTCGTGCTTGTTAATTTCGTCACTGTCTTGTTTTAGTTCTGCAGCGACTTTACCTTTATCGCGTATATTGCCTTCACAATTCGTCCATCCTACCATCCATCCATCTGCCCTTCCATTGCCATCCTACCATCCATCCATCTGTCCTTCCATTGCCATCCTACCATCCATCCATCTGTCCTTCCATTGCCATCCTACCATCCATCCATCTGTCCTTCCATTGCCATCCTACCATCCATCCATCTGTCCTTCCATTGCCATCCATTCATCCATGCATCACCATCCAATGTCAGATAAAAAAATTTACTTTACTGTTCAATTTATATTTCAATTTAAATATAATTCTCTACTCACATTATATATCCAATTCTTGATGTTAAACAATTATGTATTTATTCGTTTGTATAGCCTCAAATCAATTATTAAATACTTAATTTCTTTTGCACTTACTAACATACATGTAAATGAAGAGCTTAAATGGTCCAAATCAATAGAGCAGTTTCAGACACTATACGTAATTATATAGTTTTTACTCTAAGTCAGCTCTTTATAACTTTGTATTTGATCATTGATTTAGTATACTTTGATTTTTGTAATTTTAAGTAGGCTATCTTTTGAATTAGCTTTACTTTGACTATGGTTTTGAAAATTTTGACAAAATCAGTATTTCTTATAGGTGGTTTTACAGTTGCAGTTTCCATTGACAGATATACAAAAATGGCTGCTAACCCTAGCAAGACTGGCAGCAAAAGCAACTAAATTCTATGCTGAAGATGTGAATTGTTTCCATCCCAGACAGGTGGTTGATAATAATCGTTGCCTTTTGTTGGCGCATCAATTTACAGTGCGATGTAAGAAATATTGCCTAATAATGTTGGTCAACTGTATTAGGCCCTATTTCTTACATCACAGTGTTGTCAGCAATAGTAAGTACTTTGAGGTCATTAGAGTTGATTACTGTAATACTAAGGTGTCATACTGAGCTAGATTCATTAATTTTGCTATCATTTATGTAAGTGATGTATTGTAAAGATATAAATATACTTCTTTACAAGCAAAAAGTACTCAAACGATACTTTTACTTGTAACGAAGTGGCCAGTTTTTCTGGGTAAGTTTTTACTTGTAACCAAGTAATTTTGGGATACTTTTACTTTTACTGCTGCTATGTAGAAAAGGTCGCGATACTTCCAAAACAACTGCGTTCCAATATCAGTTGCCAATTTTTATTAATGAAATAAATAAATGCTAAAATTATAACAATACGAATGTATCTATACCTTATCTATTATCTATGGTTTAGCGGTTAGCTGACAAACTGCATGAGTGTGTGAATTTCAAGCCGTTCAAATTTCAAATGTTTTATAGGTGATAAATTGAGCTATTATGCAAATAAATTTACATATTTCCGATTAGCAAATTAACAAATTACGCAGGCATATGCTGGATACGCATATATGTCAGTAGTTATGCATAAATATCGGTCATTTTGTTAGGCGAAGTATGAAAAGTTCTTTTAAAAATATAAACAAATAAAAACACTGCATTATATAAACTCTTGTAACAATATATTCTTGAAGCTTTTAGTAATAGCAGTCCATTAGGTCATAATGCTTTAAACCAACAGCGAATGCTAGAAGCATGCTTGAATAAAAGAACGCCAAATTTGCAAACTGCGAAGAATAGTATAAATAGCTTGTCTCAAATGGCAGACATATTTACGAGAATTCCAAAAAATAACAAGGGAAGGTTTTTAGATACATTACATTATCTATCAAACTATTTACCTGTGTTCTGTCCGGGTCGCTTAAAAATGGACCAACCGTGAGCAGAGTGTGTCGTAAAAGGTGAAAAATCACTAGAATCAAAACGGTCGTCAGAAAGGGCTTTCGGTTGGTAAGCACTTTACCTCCAGATATTAATATAAAAGTTTCTAATCCCGAAACTAGTTACGCTGGGATTGAAGGGAAAACGATGACGATGACGATGACAATGACTAAGATGATGCTGATGATGATGATGATGCCTACTGATAGAGAATAATGTTTGAAAAACGATAATCCCCCATACCTATACAAGCAAAGTCGTGTTTGATTGATAATATCACCATAATCATCATCATATACGTACATCTTATAAGTATCAATTATTGCTAAGACAAAACGAACAACAGATATAATCCACCATCCTAGATCTACAGACAGCTTATAGGAGACTTGTTGGAGTCGATTTCTCTTGGGAGGTCTAATGGACTAAACTCTTGATTTTGGTAGTAAAACTATCGATGCCTATATGAGCAATTGGGAGAGGAGAAAGCAGACTGTGTCAATAGTGCAATGCGGCGGTCAGTGATCCAGCAACAATGAGAGCAAATCTCTCTTCTTTACTGCACTGCCAAGTGGCAGGTTCAAGGTACATATTAATACTCAAAGTCTGTTTTCTCGCTCCATAAGAGCACTCCTTAGATCAACATGTCAATCCCTTCACAAAGACTATGCCTTATCCATACCCTATGTAGCTTATAGCTTGGGAAAATGTGGCTTCTGAGATGGTTTCGAGTTGCCTTCCTCAGAGAGGAAATAGGGAGCAAATATGGAGTATTAGTTTGCAATTCTTTGCTTTGGAAATTTTTACAATACACCCTGTATGTGAAGACTAAAGCAGTTAGTATAACACATATTCATAAATACGTGTAAGCAAATTATAGAAGCCACGAGATATTTCAATGGATGTGGTTCTGGGAGGATATTTAGCATTGATTTGCAACATTAACCGTGCGTAACGCGTAGTTCGAGAATGCTCTCTTTACTTCAGTTTTAAGTATTTTATATTTGATCCAAATATTTAAGCGAATTGTTTGAAGCTTTTTGAAACTTGTTTGCCTTTGCAGCGGACCCTTCTAGGTTCGCTTTAAATTGTAAATTACGGATTCGCATGGATACAACTATCAATGGATAAGATCTGGATTAGAACTCCGTGATCGCGCAATAAGATCCGAATTCGGATTTGAAATTTTTCGTACGCGACTATTCGTGTAGGTTCTGATGTAATTAATCCATTAATTAAAGTTAAAGCAGCGTCCATTTCAAGATGTACATTGTAAACTTAGTCTGTCTCTTTAGTGGTCTGTGAAGTGACAGGTTCAAGATGCGTATTCCTGCTCATCAGGAATAGGCTGCATAGGCTGAAGCCAGTGGCGATATCGGTAAGATATTCGACCGAGGATCAGTATGTGCGGGGTTCAAATCCTGGGCTCGCCCTTCACTTACATCGCTTTGGAGTGAGGAAACAGACGTTAGCATTAGCTTTTTTTAGCTTTTATCATCACAATTAGCCTTAACGCTATAGACTAGTATCGATCCACGTTGACCAGCGAGGTAGTAACTTCACAAAAAGCTAAGCTTCATCCATACCATATGTAGCCTGTGAAATATACATGTACAGCCTCAGAGGCGGTTTTTCTTTGCCTTTCCTAGTTTTGATGTCCTTTTTGCGACATGAAAATGTTACGGTTGGTTAATTCTTCATCGACCCTGGTACGTAACTGGATTTGTGCACTTACAACAATAACAACAGTAACAACAACAATTAGATTGCTACAGTCATCAATGACAACATCGAGCACTGTTGAGACAAAATCAAGACGGCGAGTTAAAGGAAGGTCCAAAAACTGTACAAATTCTAAAATCTAGAAAATCAGTCCAAAGTATATGTAAAAAATATAAAAGTATATTCTTAATATTTATATTCTTTCAAAGTATATTCTTTTACATATGTAAGAATTATTATTCATCTACAAATCTCATAATATAATAAAATAAAAAGTAATAAAAGTAATAAGAGTAATGTAATAAAAGTCATTCATGTACTTTTACGTTCATAAGTGCATACGCCTATATGCGCATCATTGTGATATGCCTAACTTGCCACTAGTAGGCTCTACATCTTCTGCTAGGTTTGCATATGACTCTAAATGCAGAAAAGGGCTCACTACTACTACATGTATGTTATCTAGGTTTTCGAAACTATGTTATCAAGGTTTTTGTATCGAAAGCAAAACTATTTCTTTACATTGGAAATCTTGCTAAGATGAGTATTTAATATACGACCTGAACTGGTAGCATATCGGTAAACTGTTCCACGTCTGAATGATCCTAAAGTGCATGGCTCAAATCCAGTATTCGCCGTGACATGATTTGGAGATAAAAATGTGTCGTTAGACTAGGCCTTAGCCTTTCCTTTTAGATTTAATTTTATTATTACTTTGGGTATATTACAAATCACCAATAATTGCAGTTCGAGATGTTAAATTTTCAGCGTTAGCCACAGGACAATTTTGACAAAGTACACTTTAAATTAAATATCGTTGTGTGCCGGAACCATAGCAACTAACATTACGGGCAGCAGTAGTATCGACTGTATCGAGCAGTTTGATAGCCGAGCATGTGCATTGCGCAGGCTGACATTTGACTCTTAATATTTGATTAGAGCAAACATGTATTTCACTTGAATATGTTATAATCTGTTAGAACATGTTTGCTTTTATATAAAAATTACATCTACTGAACTTGAGTTACTAAACTGTATTGTCACTGAATATAATTCAACACTCGAACTGCATTAAGACTTTGGCCATTAGACGGTTATATAAGATATATGGCTGGAGTCAGTGTCGATGTCGGTTAGATATTCGACCGCGGATCAGTATATGTAGGGTTCAAATCCTGGACTCGCCCGTCACTGTCATCACTTTCTGAATTTGATTTAGAATATTGCTGATATAGTCTACGAGATGAGAAACTGACGTTACCATCGGCTCTAAGGCTTTAAAGTAATACTTTTAACTTTCATTATGTGTAGAATAATTTGTGTTTTAAAATTCGGAATATGCAATTGCCACCTGTGTGCCTTTATTTCCGGTCAAGCGCACATGCCGTTTATATTAAATGATTAAGACAGTAATACACGTATGATAAATGCAGTGCAGAAATAAATAGTTTTGGTCAAATTAAACCTGCTTGATAACTACAGAGATATTAGTCTATAGTCTAGCATTTGTGATGACTTAGTATTGAATTTTATAACATTTTATTCTTATTTTCTTATTTCTATAGGGTTAGAGTCTTCGGACCCTTTATGCCTTCATTTTCTCATGTACTTTTTAAATTTGAAATTTTGTATTATGTGAATGAATAAATGTTTTAAATAAAATAAAATATTAATAACTCGCATTACAGTGAAACTATCAACCATGTCACCATCTACCATTTTTAATACAACATATTAAAAACGATAGGCAATTTATTCAATTTTTCCTGTAACCAGTAAAATAGAATTCGAGAATTAAAAGAATTGTTAGAATTATTCGATTAATAATTTTTTTTATCTTTCTAGTCCGAGAATTTGCTCTCAGATCAGCAAAGTTGAGAATCGACTCCACGAGAGTTCTATTTACCTCAGGGTCTGTCATTTAAAAAGTCATGACGTTATCTGATGTTACGATATCTGCCATAGCATAAAATTCATACGCTGTGTGATAGAGAAACAAAATAGAAGAACTAGAAAGTCATTGCGAAACAATTCAACACATTTATTCAGTTAAATTTAAAACATTGGACAAATGTCCAATGTTTTAAGTAAGTTTGCTTACGGCAACTCCATATATACTCCACGAATAACATCGTAACTATTATCGATGGAAGCACATCTCAATAAAAATGTAGAGTTACGTAAACCTGTATAGATAAGAATTTATTCCAGTAATTATTATTTTTAATTCTAGCTAGCCTGAGTTCTGATTTTAAACTGAAATCCTGTTGATTCCAAGTTGGAATCCGTACCGACTTCCTAGTAGTCAATAGCATAGCTTACTTGCGAGCAGAGTTTTGATATCATTCATATCGCTCGGCTTTTTTACATATACATTACAGTCGACAACTCTCAAAGAAATTATGTTGAAAAAAATGCTCTCGCATATACATGTAAAGTGATTTGGAGACTTATATTATGTAATTAATGCAATTCCATCGAGTTAGAGAACGAGACACAAATAATAAAATGAAGATATTAAGTTATTTAAGCCTGCATATGTATATTGTTTTGCTATATTTTATAATTACTATAAATTATAAAACAATCATAAATCGTTATTATATAAAAATAAAAGATCGTATATATCTATAGTTCTAGATCTATCTGTCACTATTTCAGATTTATTAAGTAGTAAAGTCTTAAACGAAAGCCGGACCGGTGATAAAAAATGGCCAGGATAGATAGATTGTGTCTACGATGGGTAAAGATATGTCAGAGGAATAGGAAGTAACTGTAAGTTTTGTATGCTAATTAAAAGTGACAGATAAGTTCATAGTGGATCAGTTACCGTAATGAGTATTATTTTATTATTTATTTAACATTGAAGAAGGACATTGGTGAAGGGCAGAGAGGATTTGAGACAGTCTATTCGTATCCCGACCCTAGTTAAACTGGGATTCAAGGGAAGATGATGATGATGATAATTTAACATTGAAGACCACTTTGTGAGGCAATCAGGTTAAATTTAATGAAGTTTAGTCTACTGAACCTACTTAAGCCCTGAGCTTTAAAAGTAATTTATTTAACTTGATTCATATCAACAATAAAGAAAAAGGTAATGATTTTTAAAGTTACATACAAAAGTATGTTATAGAAAAGTTATTGAAAGTTTTAATGAAAAATGTGCTTAAATTCGTTCAATTATGATTTAAAACGAATTTAGCATTTGCTGTAATTCTTTATCTTAGTTATTTTATATGTTTAATTGTAATAGAATATTACTAAGATTGTTAGCTTTTGACTCACATTGAATCATGTTCAACAAGTAAATGAATTGCCGTACTTAACTTACTGTTTTTGTATTTTAAAAAGGCTGCTGGCCTTTTTAATGGGCTTGCAATCGCTAGCTGGAGCCAGTGGCGATATCGGTAAGATACTCGACCGCGGATCAGTATGTGCGTGGTTCAAATCCTGTGTTCTCCCATCAGTGACATCGCTTTCGAGTGGGGAAACTGAAGTTAACATTAGATTTTTTAACCGGAGCTGCCATCTGGTTATTAAACCTTTTGACGGATATCGAGAACACGTAGGCCTACCTACAAAAGTTTTCAATTAGTTAAATCTGCTGCAAAGGCCTTTTAAATCTTTCATGATGACATCATATCAGGGTATGGTCCTTAAACAATCAAAAACTGGACCTGATTCTTTCAATATTCTAATCTCTACAACTAAGCAATAACAAACACTCTGTTTTTACATTGTATAATAAAGTGTGCCCCGTGTTGTGTTCGGGTGTGGTTGGACCACTGCATAATAGGGCAACCGCAAACAATCTGCCGCGTGTACGTAAGAGGCGACTAAAGGCAGTAGCTGAGGATGTCAAGTGGGGACCCACCTCACCATGAAATATTTTCCCCCAGGATTAAATGATAATTAATCCACCTAACTGGGGAAAGCAACGGAAAACTACCTCAGAAGCCATATTTTTCCCAAGCTATAAGCTACATAAGGTATGGATAAGGCATAGACTTTGTGAAGGGATTAACTTGTTGATCTAAGGAGTGCTCTTATAGAGCGAGAAAGCAGACTTTGAGTATGAATATAGATACCTTGAACCAGCCACTTGGCAGTGCACTGAGGAAGAAGATACATATAGATATACGCATATATATATATACATATAAATGTGTGTGTGTGTGTGTGTATATATATATATATATATATATATATATATATATATATATATATATATATATATGAGTATACGTGCACATGTACATGTATATACATGTATATAGGCCTATATAGGCCTCAGAAAGGATGCAAAGATGAAGTGACAGATGTTAGCGAAATTTTCTGGACTTAACAAGCAGCAAGTTCTGTCAATCACAAACAATGAGAAATTTCGTTTGAATATCTTTAGTAGCAGGAATGTTGCAGATTTGCGAATGTGAGTGGGTCAAATTAAAAATTGTCAATTTGCGAATACGTGTACAGCCATGTTACATGATGCATATATAAGTAGGGTCAGCCTTCTGATCTACTCATGAACCTAGTTAGTGATTTTGTTACTTTACCTTATCTAGTTACATCTTTTAGCAAACTAAGAATTGTCATACACAAGCCATTAGATCAGTTTGATTTTTCTTCAATCAAGAGTATTTGAACTAATCTTTCTACATTGACAATGACATCCGCATGTTTCCATAAATTATCAAATGCGTTCTTTGGTGGCTTCTTCATCATTTCGTTTCTTTCTATATCTGGAACAACTTTTCCAACTCTAACAAGTCTCTCATAGGTAGTCCAATTTGTGTAGACATTTTGGGGTTCAACTACTAAGCTTTTGTGTCTAATTTGATAGCGTTTCGTGTAAAAACTATAATAGAAATTCCAGTATTTTTTTGGCCATGCGATTTCAATTAATAATGAATTTGGAGGCATAAATATTGCCCATTGTAAACCTGCACCCTGTATTCCGATCAGTACTTTTGAAGTTAAGGCCAGTTCGGCTTGAGCCTGCAGTGAGAGATTTTCAAATTTTATTATTCTGACATTTGGTATTCCAGCTTTTCGTGCTGTTTCCGCAAGCTCTTCGATATTCAATATTTTACGATTATTTCTTTGAATGAAACTTATGAATTTTCCTTGTTCTAAGTTATTTTTATTTACACCGAGTTCTTTCAAAACGTGACCGGTAACTTCTCTTCTATTTGTTAATCCTACTGCGGCTGTTCCAAACACTGCATTACTGAAGCATGTGTTAGGCTTCATATTATAAAAGACACCGTGAAAAGATTCAATACTTAGTGTTCTAAGTATATCCTCATAACGCAGATAATTCCAACATAAATATCCAATATCATTAAGCAAATGGAAAGGCTGTCGATAGAGAATTTGATTGTTTAAGCTATCGTTAGAATGCAATCTATTTGTTGATTTTACCACCGTATAAAGTCCAACAAACTCATCCTCCCAGAAATGGTGCAGATTCACGGGACAGGTGGGCACTACGAAGAATGCAGTGTTTTCCTGGTAAGTATGGGTAGGAGGAACTGGATTACTGCTGAAGTCTATATCCCAGTAATTCCACTGAGTGTTTGCTGACCCAGCAACTGAAATTCTCTGCTTGCCAGATTTATCCCCTTTATAATTATAGACAACAATACGCTGAGTTTCGTTGTAGTGAAGGAATTTATCAACGTATTTAAATGACTGTTTTACAGGATCCTGAAGGGGCTCAATGCAAACATTCCTGAACGAATGGATACCTTTGGAATTCATGGGCGTGAATACCTTAGAGTTCATTTTCCAAACCGACTCGTAGAAATATGGCCGCAGACTAATAAGGCTCAGTATAAAAATGACTAATACGACTATGAAACCTCCAAAACGCCAAACCTGTTTTAAAAGTTTTGATGTCATTATAAATGGCGATATTTTGGAGTTAAAATTATTAAATCTGAAAAGCACAAGCACAATAATAAAATTATCATTTTATATAATTTTATTTATATACGATTTATTACTCATACCAAAACAAAGATGAAACAATCGCTTTGAGAAAATTTGCTAAGCAGGAATGATATTTTTATGCTTTTAATATTTTATTTATCTTTAATGCCTACTGAGTTACTCATTATTGTACTTGTATTACTGTTGTATATTACTTCTATTACTTATATTACTATTACTTACTTATAAATGTTACTTATGTTACTATTGTAAAATATTACTGTCACATCGTTTTCATTGGCTGATTCTAGTGTCGTGCGATCGATTCACTTGTAATTCCATCAAAGCTTAAATTCTCGATAAGTCTGAAATAACTGCCAAATGGCTAATACTCTTGACTTAAAGTGGTAGATGTAAGATAATAATTTCAGTATAAAGAGTTTACTCAAGTGCCCATTGGTATCGAAGTGCTTATCGAAGAGCTTTTCAAAGCGATACACAGGTAAGCCCGGATATGATTTAAATTATAACGAGTATATTAATGGAAGATTTTGCACTATTCGAGTAATATCGAGTAATATAGTTCGACGAAAATCTTAATATAGAGCCCGCAGCTCTTCTGTCTACAGTCCTTCTTCCTTTCAAATTCGATAGATTAGGAAGTTAAGTCGATAGCTTAATAGAATTTCAGCCATAATTCTTGCGAATTGCATAAATAATTCAAAGTTAGACTACTGCAAGTCTGCAGAACATTATTATATCGGTTGTCATTTTCTTCACTAAAACTAATTTTCATCAGCCGTCAGGTCCAAAAATCTCTGGCACCTTTTGTTTGCAAGTGCCCTAGACTTCAATCTCGTTCTCTCTCTGTTTCGCAATCTTCACTAGATCCAAGTAAATCAGCGCTTAGAGTTTAAAATGGCTATGTTAACTTTAAAACTTGGTTTGGCAAGCCGTCTTACTTATCTGAAATTTATTTCGCAAGTATCAATCTTCTTTAGATTCCAAAATTCCCAAACCCTTGGGCACACGTTTCTTCTTTTATGCATATCTCACGATCCGGAAAACTTTGCCTTCTAGTTTTTGTTTGCTTTCTTCTCTTCAACTTTCTAGTGCAGGCTTATGATATATCTCTTCTCAGCGTATATACATATATATGTATATATATTTAAAAGGTCATAGAAGGTAGAATGGAGAGAGAGAGAGAACTACGTTTATTTCAATACACTAAAAATATACAGTGGCCTACACAAACAAGACCATCACAAGTAACCTATCCTGTTGACCCCCGTCAGTCATACAAATTGAATAATAACTAGGAAAACGGAATAAACATGCAATACAAGTCAAATAAATAACAGCTGCAATAGTTTGAAATAAAAGCAACAGGAATTTAAAAGGAGAATATTGATTCTGCCAGTACATCTGAGCTACAGAGACGCAGTACAGAGAAACACAGAGAGCTATAGAGAAACACAAGTTAGCACATAAGTAGTTCAAAATTGAAACTTTAAAAATGCTATAAATAATTAAACCAGATAGCCTACTTGACGACAACTAAGAACGAAGTTATCAAAGTGATCGATGTAGAAACGCATTTAATGAATCCCATAATATTGTATTATAAAAAAATTAATTTGATATTTATGACAACGAAACTTATCATAACAATGAACTAATGTAGCTATTTAAATTATCTACAAACAATTTAACCGAATGAAAATTACGAATCACTGTAGGGATTTTGTTCCATTCAAAAATACAATCATAAATATTGGATTTAAAAAGGCAGGATTAGTATTAGAATATATATATATATATATATATATATATATATATATATATATATATACAGGGTGAGTAAAAAAAGTGATAACATCTGCAAAAAGTTTGATTATCTCAGGGTATTGTTAATATTTTCAAAGCAAACTTTTACTAATTATTAGAGCACTAATTGTTGATGGGGTGGCCAATTTTCATCCATTTTAATCTATGGATTGGCCAGATATACAAGTTTCAGCAGAGCAACCCCCCATTTTATGCCTAAAAATGGCGTCTGCTACAACGGTAAGGGCAAATTGCACTTAATTGGCGATAAGGAAAAGTTGAACCCTCAGTATTACGCCAATACTTTACTTTCCGAGCTGTTTGATGATTGCTATGCTCTTCTACCAAATGGTTTCATCTTTCAATAGGATGATGCTCTGACTCATGCATCTCGCCATGCACATGAATGGATCAGCCAGAGAAATCGGCATTTCATCATGAAGAGCGAATGGCCTCCAAACTCTCCCGATCTAAATCCTCTGGATTACTATGTCTGGGGAACCATGCTGTAACTCTATCAGGAACAAAAGTCGAAGCCTAAAAACAAGGCAGAACTGCAGGAAGTGCTGCCTACCATCAATTTGGGAGAGACTGCCCCAAACTGGAATCAACAAGGCTGCCGTTCCGAAAGCTTCTGCAGTCCTGAAAAGCAACTGGAGGAAAGCATATCGAATAGGCAGTAATGCTATCAGATATAACTTTTCTTTCTGAACCACCAAAATAATCTTTTTCCGAGCTAAAATAAAAATAAATAAAATGAAATTTGTATTTATAGTACGTTCAAAAATGGGGGTTGCTCTGCTGAAACTTTCATAATTGGCCAATCTATGTACCAAAATTGTTGACAATTGGCCACCCCATCAGAAATTAGTTCTTTAGTATTTGGTAAAAGTTTGATTTGAAAATATTAACAATAGCCTGAAATATTCAAACTTTTTGCAGGTGTTATCTATTTTTTACTCACCCTGTATATATATATATATATATATATATATTATATATATATATATATATATATATATATATATATATATTATATATATTGTGTTAGATAGCCTGGTATTATAAGGATGACTTAACTGTAGAGTGCAGAAAATATCTCTAACTGCTTTAGACATTATACCATTAGAATTGAGGCACTTAAAGATTATTTTACACACAGACAATTTACAAAGTTGATAAAGTGATAAAAAAGACGAAAGTAAAAAGAATAGAAGGATAAAGAGGCAGAGGCAGGCCGAGATTAGGTATGTTAAACGATTTAAAGACCCACTCTTATTGTGGACATGAAGAGGAAAGCGGAAGACAGAGAAGAGTGGAGGCGCAATATACCATGTTTCTGCCAGTAGGCAGTGTACTAAGATATATATACACTGTGAGTAAAAAAAAAACATGTGCGCAGTCTCACGCCCATAACTTTTATATTAGTGAACCGATTTTGTAACTTCCTGCATGGGTATAATCAGGAAAACATTTGCTATATAATAACATTGAGTGACTCTGTTAATTGTTATTTTTGCGTTGAAGCAGTGCTTGAAAGTATGCGCGACTGAAAATAATCTGTTTAAGTAAATCAATCGCTACAGAATGTTTACAAATCCAGTAGAACTAACAATGAAACACACGAAACAAACGAAACAGTGTCATAACAGCTACTGTCAACTGTCAAAACATATGCTCAAAATGTCCTCCTTTGGCGCGAATACAAGCACAGAGATGCTTGCGCTACTTATCTTTTGCGTTGTCAATGACAGATTGCTGCATGTCTTGCCAAACGTCCACCAGGCGTTGCTTCAACTCGTCCACGTTATTTATTTTCTTCTTTTCGGAGAAATTTCTCTACTAAGCAATCTAGCTCTCCCAGCATCAATTTTTTGTTGGAAATTCGGCAATCAACCAATGTGCACCATCACCCTTTAAGAGGTACAAGTTTTTTTATGAGCACGTTATCTTCATTAGTAAAAACCATTTTAAAATTTCAACAAAAACATACTATGTTTGTAAAATCGTCTCTTATTGTCTAAAATAAACCAGAAGTGTCACAAACACTAGATTTAAGATTAATACTTTTCTTCTTTATAATTCTGAAAATATTTTCAAAATCGGTTCACAATTGTCAAAGTTGTGCACGAAATACTGCGCACATGTTTTTTATGACTCACAGTGTATATATATATATATATATATATATATATATATATATATATATATACATACATGTATATTCAGTCTATCCTAACCACCTTTTGATCACCGGACCGGCATCATTTTCAACTACTTCTCTTCGGCATATGTTTTTGCAGATCGGTTTGGGCGAATGGGTCTGTAGCACTGATGTTCTCTGTAGGAATTGTGGGTTAGTTATCTGTTAATATATTATTTAGCCTGTCACACATTAAACTTTCTACTTCCTAATAGAGAATAGACTAGGGTCATGAAATACTAGAGGAAAACGGAGTAGTGTTTGATTCTTGCACTTGATAGATTATATGGTCAAGGGTATTGAAATTGGGGGAGCATAGCACCGAAGTAAAGGATAGCTAAAGATAATTAAGCTGAAGGATAGCTTAAGTGTTGTTTATGGTTAGGAGTAACTTAAGGTAGTTTTAGCTAACCCCTAGTGTCCCCCATTCTAAATTCGTCCCTGCGTTCTAAACTTAATTATAACAGTAGTAATCTTAAGAATCAAATGTATGTAATGAAATATACCGCTGTCACTGTCAGTGTTTCGAGGATGAGAACAAGTAATGACTACTGACAGTATTTTGGAGCCAATGTGAAACAGTTGATAAGCTGTAAGATAATGCAAGTATGCACCCTCTTCTTGTGACTTATAAAGTTTCGCAAATTCGTTTAATATATCAAAAGAAATAGCGAGAAATAGTAATTTGCAAAAGCTAACGAAGTCATCGTTCAGTGAACGATTCTTTGCCTACAGGGGATGATTCAGAATAATCTGAACGTATATACGTCTACTTTTATATTTTGTGAACGATGTTTGTTTGCATAATGTTTCTGATATATGTCACTGTTCTTTGAATAAACATGGCTCTCTCTCTCTCTCTCTCTCTCTCTCTCTCTCTCTCACTAGATGTAAATATATATTTAGAGTTATTCTATGTTTTGTAACGTTAGTATTCCTATATACCACTCATAGGCGTCGATACCACACTGCAACTGGATTTTTGCCCCGGTACTTTGAAAGTAATCGGGAAAAGAGTAGGCTATGGTTTATAATATGCTGCTTTATAATTGCGGGTACTGTAGAGTCGCGCTCAGGCTATATTTCAACTTTTGGAACTTTTGGTAATATCGTTACCCTGATACTCAAAATGAAAAGTCGCCGCCAATTATACCCTTATCTTGTTGTAACTTTGCTGTTACCTAATGCTTAACTGTATCAGTGCAGAGCAGATGGCAGCCTGAGATAAGGGAGCTTAGTAATATAGATCTATACGCTTAAGGCAGCAGCTGCGTCGGCTCTAGCAGCTGCATTTTACATTATACGAAGTAAATGCTAAGCTGCTGGTGTCCTGCTCGATGGTCTCAGGATGTCACAACCCATTGTCAATATTGCAGTTTATTGTTCATTACTTTGTTATTTTGTAAAGTGAGTTGGTTTGAAATAAATAAATAAAATAAATATTGAGCAAGACTAAACTAGATTTGGGAAAGGCTGCTGAAAAAAGTCGCAGTAGAGATGGCGCTTATCTTGTGTGAACGAAGTTGATATTAAATGAATAAAGTCTCTATTTTTTGTGAATTTTGAGGCCTTTTACAGGATTGATTGGGTATCTATGTTAAAGATCTCGATAAGAACCAGAATTGAATGGGGAGATGGAAGATTAATTCTAAATTTGTACCTGAATCAAAGGACTGCTCTCAAGATCTAGCAAGAATACTCAGAAGAATGTGCAATAGTACGGTGAGTACAACAAGGTTGAAGCATTTCTCCGCCGTTGTATTATCCAGAAGCAATGATAAAAGAGACCCTGGAAGACATTGAAGAGGGAATAAAAAGTAGGAAGTAACCTGTTACAAGAAGTGAGATTTGCAGAGGATCAAAGAACGGTAGCGGGCAACCAGACTGGACTGTAGAAGATAATGAATGATACGGTATTGAACTATGGTATAAATATTAACGTCAAAGAGACAAATGTGATGAGTGTCCAAGGAAAGATGTAAAATCAATAACACAATAAATGGTACGAGCTGGGAACAACCGAACAAATAAGGAGTTTCAAATATCTAGGACACCCCATAACTGACGATGGAAAATGTCTGACAGAAACTTGTAGTAGGATTGCACAAGCAACTTCTATCTCTCGCCCTACCCTATGCATTGTGCTAAACATTTCTGAAATTTAAATAAATATTTTAAAAGTGTGGAGAGACGAAATGATATCCAATTATGTTTTTATTAATATAAGGCAGGGGTGGATCTAGAGGTCAGGCTAGGGGGCTGCCGGGGACGCACAGACCTCTGGTAAATCCGGGTCTGACTAAAATAGCGCACGATTACAACAACCGCGGATTAAGATTAACCTTCCAACACGCTATTAATTTTTTCAAACCTATCACCACTCAGTCTTCCAGGGTGTTCTTACATTCAATTACTAACCGGGCAAACGTTGCTCAACTTCGTACATTGAGGCGATGCTAAACCAAGTGCGCTAAATCTCGTCCGTTAGCTGACAGGTTCCATGCATACGTTTCTATTTTAAATTTGGCTTAACGATAGTAATAATAGTCCTCCAACTGACCCATATTGTGGTCTTGTTGCAAAGGCTAAGCATTAGCAAAACTGTAATTTAGCCCTTGGTTTCAGAAAATTTTGCCACCGATGTGGTTTTTCATTGCATTATCAGTTCCGTGCTTAGTCGTCTCTTACGGAAAGTGCAGTTTACGTTAGATCTATATTGATATTCTATGTGTCATTAATGTTCTAGTCTCTTTACGCTCTCTGTGGACCAGGAGCCAATTAATGTCAAAAATGATTCCAAAATAATATATAAAAGCAACTATGAATGCAAAGAAGCGAATAAAGAGAAGCCGCAGAATTATAAGGTAAAAGTTAGTTTTTCAGCTTTAGTTAATTTAAATAAGTAGCTAACTTTATCTTCTCTATTGAATTATTCTTTAAAACGGGTTTACTGTAATTGGCAGTGAATAGAAATAATTTGAATTTCAAACTTCTGTAGACTTTATTAGCTGCTTATCATGGTACTACCTCACAGAGCTTTGGCTCTTTTATGGTGGCCTCTTTTTGTATTGCTTGCTAGTTTATTTGATTACATGTACTTTCCTATTGTTTGTATAATCTGTGCAGAAATGAATAATTAAACGATATGAAACAGAAAAACAATTTTCGCTAACACCCAGCATACATTGCCTATTTCCTAAGTATAACCTTTAAACTAAATCGAAATTAGTCGTAGAGTGTTGTTGCGAACGGTATGCGCTATGAAATACTCGAGAGTTTCTGGACTAAAATTTCTTTGTTTACAATTACATCCGCGTGCTTCCATAGATTATCAAATGGATCTTTTGGTGGCTTCTTAAGCATCTGGATTCTTTCTTGTTCTGGAACGACTTTACCTACTCTAACTAGTCGCTCATAACTCGTCCAATTGACATAGACATTTTGCGGCTCAACTTCCAAACTTTTATAGCGAATTTGATATAAATCTGTGTAAGGTCTATAATAGAAACCCCAGTATTTCTTTGGCCACGCGATTTCCATTAATGTTGAATATGGAGGCATAAATATAGCCCATTGTAATCCAGCACCCTGTATTCCGATCAATACTTTTGAAGTTAAGGCCAGTTCGGCTTGAGCCTGCAATGAGAGATTTTCAAATTTTATTATTCTGACATTTGGTATTCCAGCTTTTCGTGCTGCTTCCGCAAGTTCTTCGATATTCAATATTTTTCGATTATTTCTTTGAATTAAACTTATGAATTTTCCCCGATCTAAGCTGTTAAGATTTACGCCAAGTTCTTTTAAAACGTGACCGGTAACTTCTCTTCTATTTGTTAGACCTACAGCGGCTGTTCCAAACACTGCATTACTGAAGCATGTGCTAGGCTTCATATTATAAAAGACACCATGAAAAGAGTCAATGCTTAATGTTCTAAGTATATCCTCATATCGCAGATAATTCCAACATAAATATCCAATATCATTAAGCAAATGGAAAGGCTGTCGGTAGAGAATTTGATTTTTCAAGCTGTCGTTTGACTGCAATCTATTTGTGGATTTTACCACCGAATAAAGTCCAACAAACTCATCCTCCCAGAAATGGTGCAGATTCACGGGACAGGTGGGCACTACGAAGAATGCAGTGTTTTCCTGGTAAGTATGGGTAGGAGGAACTGGATTACTGCTGAAGTCTATATCCCAGTAATTCCACTGAGTGTTTGCTGACCCAGCAACTGAAATTCTCTGCTTGCCAGATTTATCCCCTTTATAATTATAGACAACAATACGCTGAGTTTCGTTGTAGTGAAGAAATTGGTGCATATATTTAATTGAATGCTTAACGTGATTCTGAGTCGGTTCAATGCAAACGTTTTGAAAGGAATAAATACCATTTGAATTTAAGGGATGAAAAGGTGTCGAATGTCTGGCGACCTTGTGCTTTGAGATGTCTCGAAGAATAATCTTGTAGAAACCTGAAGGCATCGAGTAAGAGATGTAGGTAAGAATCAGAATAATTGCCGTTAGTGCAATTATGGAGGTGCACCTACACGATTTTTGCAGAGTCACTGATGCTGTCATTGTAAACTTGAATCTACTTTCGTCAGAATGTATACTGAAACACAAAATAATTTAGATTTAAAATGTATATACATCATACATGTCAATTTCAATATTTAAAAATTAGTAAAATGCGACCTCAATCTTTAAAGTGTCGCTATATCCCTCCTGTATGGGTTCAACACGGCTCATGCGAACTCATAAACATCATTTGAAATTCTATGACTTTACCTGACTCTCTACAAACTGAGCTATTTATGACAATCCGTTCCTAAGAATAGTATCCATACACATCGTAACTACCCTACTACTAATGATAGAAGATTGGCAACGAATAGAAAACCACATCAGAAGCTTTTTTCTTAAGTAAAACTAACAGACTAAAAAGAATAAATGAATAAAAAGTTCGATATTTGTACTGAAAGAACTTTTGAATTGCTTTAGAGCGCTTGCATGACAAGAAAATAGCAATAAATTCCAAATATTCACGAGTATTGCGAATATGGAAGAAACTTATAGTTTTAAATACAAAATATGTAATAAGTGCTTTCAAGAGAAATCGTGCCCACATTTTTTAAAAACATTTTTCAGAAAAAGTTAGAAACAAATCGATTTTGGAACTTTTAATAAATGACCATTTTCTAAATTCTTCAGAAGTTTTCGTAGCATATTTCGTCTATCTTCGAAGATCTGCTGTGATATAGAGTATAAAATAAAATATATGGAAACTCAAAACCAATTTTCGAGGGCATCTTGCAAGCTTGCTGTTTGGCTTGATTATAGTCGATGAGCCCTTTATGTCCTCTATGTTACAAGTAGATAGCCTTCTAATGTAGACCATTGCATGCATGACGTAAACAAGAAGATGAACATCATGAACTGCAAACGTGAGCGGTAATAAATGGCGCACTGATCAACACTGCGGAAGCGATCATTTAAATGAAAACGAAATCGGTCGAATTGACTGCGGCATGCTCCTTTGTTCTCTATTACACGACAGGTAAAATGATAGGCAGATATTTCATTTTCATTCATTTTGCATTACCATTCACACGACAGGTAAAAAGAATATATTTTATTTCTCATTAATTTTGCATTACCATTCACCCGACAGATAAAAGGCATATATTTTATTTCTAATTAATATAATTACTCTAATTAGCTAATGTTCACCGCATCGATCGAAAATCGATCATATCTTATAAAAAATGTGCAACCTTTAACAAGAAAATATGGCATGAGACGGTGTCCCGTTGCTTCATCAGCTTCTCATAGACGCCCTGTACTATACTCTTATTCAGTACCGGACTCTTAATTTTATTTATTAATATTATACTTTATTATATTGAATAAGTTACTTTATTAGTAACTTATTAGTAGGGGGTATGAGATTTAATTAATTGATCCACCGGCTTCCTTATCCAGCTAGGAGAGTAATGGTCACCACCTAGCCATATATGATCACCAATCTCTAGAGAAATCTTTGGCTGGAACCAGCCCCAAGATGATCACATGACATGACATGGGTAACTTAGTGAAATTTAAGTTTTTACTTTATCCAATTTTTAGTTATTTTTAATTTGCATACTGAAGATGCAGAAATGTTACTAAAATGTGCAGTAAATGGAAAATATCGCTCCGGATCATTCTAGAAATTAAAACCCTCAGCATATTACCATAGTCTATTTCTCTTTCTTCAGCCTTCTGCCAAGCTTGGAAGGTCCAAGGTAGGCCTACAAGTTCTTACTAACATGCTGCTTTCACGTTCCATCACCAAACAGTTTATCTATGATTGCTACTTATCGATTAACACAAAATACTAAGCATATCAACACTTTAAAGCAGCTTATAGATTGAGAATAACATGGCGCCTATAGGCCTATGAGGTGGTTTCCCGATGCCTTCCTCAGCTTTTACTCAGTCGCCTCTTACGACACGCGCAGTATACTGCTGTTCTAATTTTCAGCGTCCTGGACACAATACGTGGAACGACTAAGGATTCGAAATCCCAACCCTAATTTTTTAAAATAAATATTAAATTGAGTACAATTGTAGAATGCTAACAAAATCAATAATTTCAAAGCAATTTATTACCTTCAACAATATTCGTTGACATTTACTAATGTGATGATTGATATACCTTTTGTGACATCCACTTTGCGGTCTGGCTGTATAGTGAGCTACGGTCTATTCCTATTTTAACTCGGAGCTACAGCGCCACTGTTAATTGAATGGGTCAGTTTAAACGTTTAGCTATTGATTTCTTTATTTGTATCCCTCTCCAGTGTTCTGCTAAGCGGCAGGTCCAATGTATTTATTCCAACTCACATGCTGCTTTTCACGCTTCATAAAGAGAATACCATCGATGAAAGAGTAAATCCATTCGTAAATGGATATGCCTTATTAACGCCGTAATGTAGCCTATTGCTTGGGTATAATGGCTTCTGAGGTGGTTTTACGTTGCCTTCCTCAGTTCTATAATAACTGCTACTTAGTCCTGGGGATAAATTTCATGGTGAGATCACTGAGATGGGTCCCATCTGCCTTCCTCAGCTCCTGCCTTAGTCTCCTCTTACGTACATGTGGCAGCTTGTTTGCGGTCACCCTATTCTGCAGTGATTCCAACCACACCCGGGCACAACTTGGTTACTTGTATTAATTGTACATTAGTGAATTAATTATCGAAGAACTGCAAATAATCAGACAGGTGAACAGATTTGCCACTGCCAATGTTTACCATCCGAATTCTAGTCATGAAAATATAACAATGGCCTGCATAATATATTTGGCTTCAAAATATGTATGGCTTCAATATGTTAATCTTTAGCAATTTGGTGTGTTGATTTTAGCAATTGAATATTACTCAATCGCATCACGTCAGAGATTTCTCAAAGTTTTTGTTCAGCCAGTTTAGTATGTCTAAATTTAAACCTCTAATGTATCAGGGTGCTATATACCACATTAACGATTTAGCCGCTGTAGGGTCAATACACAGGCTAAAAGTAAAAGTTACGTCATAAGTTACCGACATGGATGGAACCAGTGTCGATGTCGGCAAGATATTCAACGACCGCGAATCGGTATATGCAGGGTTCAAATCCTGGGCTCGCCCGTCCCTGACATCGCTTTCGAGAGAGGAAACTGACATTACTCACTTTAGCTTTACCAGCTTTATTTAAAGTAAAAGTTTACTAACACTGTCATGTGATTTCAATAGTTGGTTTCAAATCAAAATCTACAGCCGAACTGTAACAGTCAATATTAATGGCCAATAATTTATTGGCACCTACATAGATCTAATACAATTTATCCGCGAGATATCACGACGGATGGGTTGTATGTTTACAGATATCGAGTCCAACCTGCTGCTTTACTTGGAAATGAGAAAGACTTCGTGTTCTTTCTGATCTCCTAATCCAATATCAACCTTCTCGCAAGCTTCGTTCTTCCGATACCAAACTGCTCAAAATTCCTAATATTCTCACTTCGTTAGGTAGACGTTCAATTTCTTTCTCCGCTCCTACTGTTTGAAACTTTCTGCCTCCTGATCTTCGCTTATGTTCTACTACTTCCACTTTCCGTTGTAAGTTGAAAACACTTCTCTTCCCACCATAGATTTTATTTCATCTTGCCTGACTGTTTTTTTTATCACCGGACCGGCACTGTTTAGGATCTTTTATTTCTCTTCAGCACGTGTTTTTCAGATCGTTTGGGGAGAATCGATTTGTAGTGACATGTGAAGGGGGGACGTCCCTGACATCATCGTTGTATGAGGAAACGAAAGTTAAACCTTTATTATTATTATTATTATTATTATTATTATTGCAAGAATGTTAAAAGACCTATTGAAGCCATGGATTATTGCTACCCATAATACTCGTCACATGTGTAGAGACAGACTGTTCAGAGGTAGCTCAAAATGAAGCCTCACATAAAAATAATACTATTCAACACAAAGGAAACTAGATTCCTGCGGATAGTCCGCACGCATGAAAAAAATATGTACAAAATTATGCAGCAGATCTTAGACAAAATATCCTGGGGAAAACTTAAATTAACAGTATTTGTATATAATTTATATATATATATATATATATATATATATACACATATACACATATAGCAGGCATGGGGAAATTATATTTTAAATGTAATTAGTTAAATTCAATTACTTTGAAACCTTATAAGTGTCATTAAATTTCAATTATAGTTGAATATATCAAATCTATTACATCCATAACAACACGTCATTTTAAATTTAAATAGCGTAATTATAACATTAACACTTTTGACATTTGACAAGTTGACATATAAAATATAAAATAATCAACACTCTAGTGCAGTGTTAGTACACAGTTGCACAGTCATACAATATTGTCAATGACTAAGACCTAATTAACAACAGTGCGCTCAACGATGCACTTAACTAAACATTTAAATCTCAAGTTCTCCGCATATCAATAAACAAATCTACATGTATAAACAGTTTACACTGTAGGCGTTTGCCATTTCAACATAAAGCTGTATGTTTGGTCCAAATTAATAATTAATTAGCCATTGGGCACGTTTTATATGGATCACCAAATCACTATGTGCCAAAGTTTCAATAAGTATGTTTCACTAGAAAACTAAATGACTGGTGCATACATGGATATCTGCACCAGTCCGTGATGATATAGTAAATTATTGATAATTTAGCAAAAATCCATTACGAGTTTAATGAAGACTATATTATATTTACTTTAACAATTGTAATTATTCAGGTTTATTATATTTATCATTATTCATTCCTCTGCTTTATACATGTAGATACATGGAGACCAATATGATGGACCTGCCAGTAGGCTGTGCACTAAGAGAGAGAGAGAGAGAGACATGAATACAAAATATATTCACTAAGTCACTGCATTCTATTCAGTCAGTATATTTAGATTATCATCTAGATATCAAATAAAAGAATTTTTAACAAATTATTTACTCTACATAGAGCCCGGTGCGCAGTGATAGCAGACTTGAGTCTCAAGGAAAAGACACGCGTTCAAAACTGCATTACGACAGGGGGTTTTCTCTTAAGGATGAATGCTTAAAAATTTTGTTTTTGTGCACTTAGGGGTGCCAGCAGGAAGAATAGCTGACCTAAAGGTTTCTTTAGGTTACTATTATTATCCAGCCGCATCTACCTCATAAAATTAAGATAAAGCGCTGCGTTAAAAGAGTGTTGCTTATTTGCTACAAGGCAGTCAATATCTCTCAATTATGCAAATATGAAAGTTAAACTTTAAATAAAAATTTATGATTGCGGTGTCATAAAGTGGTTAGTAATAAGTACCAGGTCAAGAAGCGCATAAACAAAATTTAAATTCGAACCTCTAGATACTCAGATCCTCCTTTATATATAAGCCCCATATACATGCAATATATATATATATATTTATATATACATGTATATACATGTATATATATATACATATATATATATATAGTATCTGCAAGTGGCAAGTCAAGGGTACAAAGCCTTACTAAAATGTTGCTGTCACGCTCCATAGAGAGCACTCAATCAATCAACAAGGCAATCCCTTCATAAAAAATATATGCCTTTCCCATACATTGTGTAGCCTATACGTAAGCTTGGGAAAAGCATGGCCTCTGAGTTGGTTCCTCTTATTCTCTTACTCTTATCGTAAGTTCTTGCCTAGTCGCCTCTTACCTCACCTGCAGTTAGCGGTTTGTCTATTTATCAGTGTCGCCGAGAAAACGAGGAAAACACGGGAAATATAGTTGTTTATAAGACGTATATTAAGCCACTTGGAAAATGCAATGTTAACTAATTATATCATTAGAGCATTGTCCTGGCGATTCCAGGTACGTATTAAGAAAAAATCTAAATTTTTCATTCTAGCTTAAACGGAATGCCATATCAAGAATATATCAACTTAACTCAAGTCACTACCAGCGCAATCTGCTAAATAATGAGCCTTAATGAGCGAAATAATCTACTAAAAGTCTATTATTATTGAAATAATTAAGTTAAAAAAACCTATTGAAGAAGCTTTTACACGCTAACTGGATTGCTTAAAAATGAATACGTCGGCTTTATTAGAGGTCTTTCCAACGGCAAGTTCTCTTTGATAAAGCACAGTATGGCTGAATTGAATGAGATTCGTCAGCAACATATTGCAGTGAAAATTTTAATATTTCCTAGCCTGGCAGAAGCAAAACATACTCGACTGCATTAATTATGCAATAGAGTATATGTTTGTTAAACAAGAATTACCCTACATGCATAGTTTGCGCACTTCACTGGAGTAGATTAGCAGCTAAATTACAGTAGCTGCATAGAGTAGATAGCAGAGTAAAGCTGTAGAAAGCCACTCCTGGAAAAATATAAAATTTAATTAACTAAAAGTAGAGACTTCTACTCTACTTCTACTCCACTCTACTCCACTCTTCTACTTCTCTACTCCTACTCTCTACTTCTTGTTAGTTTTTGTTTCAAAAAAATTCAGTAATCATTTTCATCAAATTCTTCTACAGCAAGTTGATTAAAGAGTTGTTAGTAGTCTCTTTCTCGGTGTTGTGTCTGGGCCAGTGAAGAATAGAACAATCGTAAAGTTAACGTGCGGCAAGAAACAACTGAGTAGAACTGAGGAAAGCAAAGTGAAACCACTTCATAAGCCATACTATTCTCAAGTGTCAGGCTATATTTAAGTGTTGATTAAGCACAGCATTTTGTGAAGGACCTAATTCGTTAATCGATAAAGTGTCCTTTACGGCGAGTGGAGTCAGAATGTGCATAGGAATATGTACATTGGACCTTCCACTTAAGTTATCAGAAAGCTAGAGAAAAAGAGATTGAGAGAGAGAGAGAGAGAACGAGAGACAGCTAGTACTTGATATATATCACTTAAATTCATGCAAGAGACTATTCTCAAATGTTCAATATCCTACACACAGCATGTTAAGCTCAATATTTACCGATTGAGAGGCGCAGTTGATATCAAGATAGCCTAATAAATAACAAGTCAACAATTGAAATCGCAGCCCGACCTTCTCAAGACCATGTCATGTAGCATCTCTTGCAGTAACGAGACAGTGGATAGAATTAGCATCCTTATAATCTTCAGTTACATAATTATGTTTAGTAATATGCATCTAATATCTGCTGAAAAATAAAGGGTTAACTATAATTATAATATAACAATCGTGGGAAGAAATGTGTCTTCAACCTATTATATAAAACGGAAATAGGAAAACAAGAGCGAAGATCAGAAGGCATAGAGTTCCAAGCTGTAGGGATAAAAAAGAAAGTGAGCGTCTGTATAGCTAATGAGGTGCGAATATTTGAAATTTTGGGTAACTATCAGAATGATAACTTAGAGAAGGTTAATAACATTACGATTTTATACTTAATTTTTGAACCAAAAGACATTAGTGAAGCGTACTAAGTAGGGAACTAGAGGTTGTCTGATATCTTGAACCAACACACAACACGGTATAATTATGCACATTTTGCAAGTTGTCAAGTTTAAAATAAACTATTGAGTTGACAAAGTTCAACTATAATTCATGCTAAAGGAAGACAGTATCGGTCTTATTTGACGGATCTAAAAAGGAATGCTAGAAGAGATATGAGACTGGAAGTCGAGGTTTTAATCAATTATGTAACTCAAGATGACATCAATACTCCCAAGATTTTTAGCTCTCTAGTAATAATTGAGAGCAAGGTTTTGAAAGTATACAGAAGTACTGAATTAGAAATATCAAGGGAAAGATTTAAGGTTTCAGATGCATTGACAGAGAGACGATTGGCAGAGTAAAAACTTAGTCAGGTACAGCTGAGAGATGCTTTAATTTTAGGAATCAAAATAGCAATTATAAAATTAGATTTAGAGCTGAGAATCGTCAGCATAAGAGTGAAACATTGTCGACACTTTACCGAAAACGTAACTAAGCATTGTAGCCGAATCGTAGCATGTATATAGCATGTAGTATCAGCCGCATTGTAGAGAGAGAGAGAAAGAAAGAGAGAATGAGAGAGAGAGAGCAGAGAGAGAGAGCAGAGAGAAAGAGAGAATGTAGGGGTTGAAATAATACAGATCCTTGTAGCACCCGACGAAGATTGAAGAGGTGCTTTCATAAACACTAACAGCAGCTTGCGTGGATTCACAGAAATGGGAGACAATTAAAGAGAAAGCAGAGATAGTAAAGTACGTTTTAGCTTTCCTGGTGAGATTGTTACGATCAATAGCGTCCAAAATAAAAATTGAAGCTGATGTTAACATTAGTTTCATATCAAGAAAGGGTTATCAGTGACGGGAAAGTCTAGGATATGAACCCACTCATACTGCTCCGCGGTAGGATATATTACCGACATCGCCGCTGGCTCCAGTCAGCAGCCGCAAGATCTATGAATAGAAGAACGTATACCTTTCGAGTGTTTAAGGAAAGGATAACATCATAGTGATTGTTGAATAAGGAGAGTTTCGGCGGGTGAAACTTTCTTTAGGTAGATTGCAAGGAAGATCTGGAAGTAAAAGATACCTAGTTAGTGGCTGCATATTAAGCTGTAATAGAACATTTTTCCCAGAATTTCGGAGTTGAAATTGAAGTTGGATATGAGACGGGAGACGATAGCTCGTAAGATCGTCATTTGGACACGACGGCTTTTTAAGCAATGGAGAAGCTACAAGAGATTTTAAAGAAGGAAAAATTTCCTATGCGAATGAAAGATTAATCATAAGGATAATTGGTACGTTGAAAGCATCAGTGTATTATATAAGTTATTCGTTTAAATAACGTACAGCGAACAAGAGTAGGCTGCAGAGCAGAGCGTAAGATTTGTTGACAATTATGTGTGTAAAGCAGTACGTAACATCATCGTGAAAACTAAATGACTGAACCTGACTCGAAATGAACTACGATGATTTGGATTCCAGACCGAACCTATTACACATGTTGATAAAATACTTAATATTCACACAATATGTAAATGAAAATAAGAAATAATGACACATTTTATAAGCGGTTTATATATATATATATATATATATATATATATATATATATATATATATAATATATACATATATATATACAGACCGGGGCAATTAAAAAAATAATCCCCTAGCGAAATCTCAATAACTTTAAGAAAACTCAAAATATCTCTACGAAATTTCCGAAGCTTCTAGGGGAGGAATTTCTGCGTGTGTCTTGAAAATTTGATGAAAATCCATTTAGTAGGAAAAATATTACAGCGTTTCTACGAAAAAAGTGCAAAATCAGTTTTAACAAGGCTTTTTTTCCAAAAGTCTTAATAATTTGGACAAAACTCAAAATAGTTTTACAGAATTTTCGGAGCTTTCAAAGGGGGAATTTCTACACAAATCCTGAAAATTTGGTGAAAATTTATTCAGAAGTAACAAAAATACAGCGTTTTTTCGAAAAAAAATGTTAAAACCAATTTTAGCAAGGCCTTTTTAAACAAAAGTACCGGACATTTTCTTCAAAATTTAGGAATAATTTTAACATAAGAACGATTTTTTAAGCATCATTTATTAGAGTAGCTAACAAGGTAGTGCAGGCTTAAACTCCACCACTTAAGTAAACGTCCATTTTCAGGGTCGTTATTTTCTTTAAAAGGAACGACTGACATTTCGAAAAGCCTTGTTAAAATTGATTTTAGCATTTTTCTCGTTGAAATGCTGTAATTTCGTAACTAATGAAAATATTTTCATCAAATTCACAGGATATACGCAGAAATTCCTCCCCTAGAAGCTCCGAAAATTTCGTAGAGATATTTTGAGTTTTATTGAAGTAATTGAGATTTCGCTAGGGGATTATTTTTTTTGCCCTAGTCTGTATATATATATATATATATATATATATATATATATATAGGGCCTATATATATATATATATATATATATATATATATATATATATATATAAATGCAGTTATATATACATGTACATATATAGATATATATATATATATATATATATATATATATATATATATATACAGGGTGAGTAAAAAAAGTGATAACACCTGCAAAAAGTTTGAATATCTCAAGCTATTGTTAATATTTTTAAATAAAATTTTACAAATTAATAAGGGACTAATTTTTGATGGGGTGGCCAATTTTCATCCATTTTGGTGCATAGATTGTCCAGTTATGCAAGTTTCAGGAGAGCAACCCCCCATTTTTACCTTAAAATGGCGTTTGCTACAACGGTAAGGGCAGATTGCACTTCATTGACGAGAAGGTAAGGGTGAACTCTCAGTATTACGTCAGTACTTTGCTTACGGAGCTGCTTGATGATTGCCATGCTCTTCTACCAATATGGTTTTATCTTTCCGCTGAATGGTGCTCCGGCTGATGCATCTCGTCATGCACAGGAAAGGATCAGCGAGAGAAACCCGGATTTCATCAAGAAGAATGAATGGCCTCCTAGCACACCCGATCATAATCCTCTGGATTACCATATCTGGGGAACCATGCTGCATCTCTATCAGAAACACCAGCCGAAGCCTAAAAACAAGACAGAACTGCAGGAGGTGCTTTGCGCCATTTTTAGGTAAAAATGGGGTGTTGCTCTGCTGATACTTGCATAACTGGCCTATCTATGTACCAAAATGGATGAAAATTCGCCACCCCATCAGAAATTAGTTCTCTAGTAATTGATAAAAGTTTTAGTGGAAAATATTAACAATAGCCTGAGATATTCAAACTTTTTGCAGGTGTTATCATTTGTTTACTCACCCTGTATACATACATATATATATATATATATATATATATATATATATATATACGTACATATATGTATTATATATATATATATATATATATATATATGCATTTATGTATTAGTGCACTGCTTAGTGGCAGGTAAATGGCATTTAATCCAGCATCCCAAGTCTCGATCTTCCTCAAACCTTTCTCCCTTTCATTCTTCCTTTAATTACCTCTGTTAGTAAACCATTCCTGCTTAGGACAGACCGACCCATCCAATTCATTTTTTTATTCCTTATATATCAAAAGACTCTCTACTTTCAACCCCGTTTAGCACTTCTTCGTTCATAATTTTGTCAGTCCATTTGATCTTCTCCATTCTTCTATAGCAACACATTGAATGATTTAACTTTTCTGATGTCCTCCTTTCTTAAAGAACAAATTTTACAACCGTACAGTAGCGTGGTCAACAATAAAGTCCTTACAATCTTTATCTTTGCGAATTACTTCAAGCGCGTTATTTACTCTCCCTGAAAGCTTGAACAATTCTACATTTTATTTCTCAATTACTTTTCCAATCTTCTGTAATCGTGTGTCCTAAATATATGAATTTCTTTACCTGTTTCAACTTCGTGCTATCCTTTTCCATATCAACTTCTTAAATATAGTATATAAAATATATATTAAATGGTTTAAATAAACGATATTGAAGACCTATCTAAAGCCTACCTAAAGTGTCGTTGCGGATGATCATTTAACTACTACGCTTAACCTCTGTATTTTTAAAATGAAGTTTCTGTTTAGTATGACTACTTTGTTTACAATATCGCCCGAACAAGTAGGGCCCTACAGTATACTCGATGCGATTTGTTCAACCTGGTTCGAATTACTATCGACTGACTTACAGAGGCTGGCTAGCGCTTGGTGGCTCACTGTGAGGCTACTACTATAGCACGTCCTGCAGTTTCTAATTAATTATCACTCGTAGGTCCAGTATGTAACCAAATGTCTATCGCTGAATTTTGGCAGAGCGAGCGTGATGTTGCATAACGATGTTGCGTTTACGCCTGGACAAATTGTCAATTAACGGCCAATCAGTTGTTGTAGTCTAGCCTAAGGTCTAGTCTAAGGCTTAGGACTAATTTAGTGACAATTCCCTAGCTTGAAACTTGTCAGCGACTTGGTCAGCACTGGATTTGAACCCTGTACCTGCTGATCTGCAGTTGGACATCGCCCGATATGCTACCGGCTCAACTCATACATTTAAATTCTGAAAATAGCGGTCAAGTTTTGAATATTGGTTATTTTATTATTTGTTTGATTTATTACCTTCTTACAGTTGGATATCAATCCGGAAACGAGAATATCTCTGGAGTAATAATAAAACTAAAATGATGAAGGTTTAGCTTCCGTTTGGTTATATCAGGACGATATGAAAAAGCTAAAGCTAATGTTAATATTAGTTTTCTCACTCGAAAGCGATGTCAGTTACGGTCCAGCCCAAGAATTGAACCCTGCACATACTGATCAGCGGTCGAATATCTTACAGATGTCGGTAACTATCTCAATGCTGTTCTGAATGATATCAGACACCTCCCCGCATCACCAATCACTAGAAATAGATTCACACAAGCGATTGTAAAAGCCCGTGTTGAAGAGAAAGAGAAAAAGAGATCCTAAACGGTACCGGTCCGATGATCAATAAGCGATCGGTGAAAGTAGTCACTTTTGAAGTTATTAATCTAAAGAGGTATCCGGAGCATTCTGCTAAAGCTTCAAGAATAGGCTTTGATCTATCATGTTTTAGTTCCTCGACTAATTTCTACCTTAATGGTGCTCGATGTTGTCCTATATGATATTAGAACGTTGATTATATCATTCGTGCTACTGTATCTGGTATATTGTATTTATTATTTCAAAGATATTTGCTGTCTAAACTAAAAGATAATTAACTCATAATAGTGTAGCTACAAAAACTACAACTTAAAAGATAATTAACTCATAAAACGGACCAAAGTATGCTTGTCGCACTATACAAAGTACTTAAGCAACTGAAAAATACTTTCAATTCGACATAAATTAAATCTTATTCTGTTATCGAGTAGAGCTTCGAACTTAATGACAAGACAGAAACTTTTCTACTGAACTTAACGAGAACTACGACCATACTGCACTAGCATTGCAAAACATGCTATACGCCTTGAAAGATTACCTTTTAACTATAAGCAAGCAACAATGAATTTTGTGTCTCAAGGCATCTGCAGTAATAAATTTAGTTCTATGCAGTCACTATGAAACTGGAACAATATTCTATTTTATTATAGTAATTTAACTCAGTAAATTCAAATAGTTTTTCCTATAACGACCAGATTAAATTAAGTTAGATTAAGCTAAAACAGAGGGCACAAACAGGCGACCTAACCATATTTTAATCCCAGTTTACTTTCTTATCTATTTATCACTAAAAACGTTTTTCGCAACAATGGTAACATCTCTAGCCTTAGAAAGACCTTCGGTTGCGTGTTGTGAGCGTTATGCAATAGTAAATTCATTAATTACGAGACTTTTACATCGATCCGAGTCAGGTGGCAGTATAACATTATACAGAAGCGACTATTCTCTTCAGGTGAGCTAGCAGCCTACTGCTACTACCGCACTACTGCATTGTCAACTGTGATGCTGGTACGTCTCGTGAAACAGCTACCTGAAATAGCTACAACAGACTTAAGACCACTGTAGCAACAATTAACAATCTGTCATTGTCAAAATAGATATTTTCTATTGTCATTTTTCTTATTTGTCTTTAAAGCTGGTAAAGCTAAAGTTAACGTCAGTTTCCCCACTTGAAAGCGATGTCATCGACGGGAGAGCCCAGAACTTAAACCCCGCACTATCTGATATGCGGTCGAGTACCTTATCGATTTCGCCACTGGCTCCAGCCAGTAAGGTTTAAGTTCACCATAGTTACATTTAGTTTGTGTTTTTCCTGTTGCATATTTGCTTGCTTGTGTGTTGTGTATATGAGCTTTACAGGGTTGAATGACCCTTTTTGGTGTTCTTATTAAATTCAATTGAATTGAATTGAGTACCCTATAAAATGTCATTGGTTTAAAATCAGATATAAAAACAGCACATCACCTAACATCTGTTGCATCCAATCGATACCGTCAACACGTAACGTTTTTAAAAACTTGAGCTTCGATTTGATTATATAACCACATCAGGATATCGTTAGAAACACTCATTGTGATTTATTATTATTATTAACACCAATTGATAACTAGTAATTCATTGCACATATCGAATTCTGATTCATCTTGCGAAAAGTTAATTGTTGAGTAGAAAAGATGACCTTTGCAGACTGTGAAGCCTGTGTAAAATTATTAACATTTATCATACTTATTAAAAGTATGAATATATTTTGAAATCAACAGCAGAAAACTAAACCGTTGAATAAATAAATAGTGTAAGAAATAATAATAATATTTTAAACATCTTGCATGGGCATTATTGGCATAGCATTTTCTATAAAACAATCTCAAGTACCTCTGTTAATTTTCGTTGAAGCAGTGCATGAAAATATGCGCTACTGAAAGTATGCAGTTTAAGTAAAATTAGTAAATCAATCGCTACACAATGTTTACAAATCCTTGACTTAACTAACAACAAAACACACGAAATAGACGATGATATACAGATACTGTCAACTGTCAAAGTACTTGCTAAAAGTGGCCTCATTAGGCGCGAACACAAGCTCAGAGGCGCTTGCGCCACTCTTCTACTGCGTTGTCAATGACAGATTTTGCTGAAAGTCTTTGCCAAACCCCTACCAGGCGCTGCTTCAACTTGCCCAATGTCCGTGTTATTATTTTTCTGACACACACACTATTGCATCACACCCAGACCCTATTGTCCACCAGGTTTAGAACAGGTGAAATTGGCGGCCACAATTCTAGACAGATAAATGCTGGAGTTTTCCGTTTCAGAAGCTTTACTTTCGTTTCTATTTCTATTTTTATTTCTGTATTAAATTTCTGTTTAATTTTTTCACTTTCGGCAGTATTGCTAGCATTGTGTTCAGGAGCGCCCTCCTGCTTGTGAAATGAAAACTCCCCTGAAATCTCGAGTATTCACTGACTGCATTAACTTTCATTGGAAAGAGCGCATTGCTGCTCAACAAGTTGATCCTGTCAAATATTCTAAGATAAATTTGATCGTGTGTAGCCACTTTTTAAGGGTTTTCTAAATGGTGGTTTATATAACCTGAGCTTAGAAAAGTACGCATTCTAAGATGTTTTCATTGCCTTCGTATATTATTGCTCTTAGTCTACACTTACGACACATAGTTTGTACCAGTCCAGTGGTACGGACACAACACGGGCACGTTTCTACTGCACACGCTAAAAGAAATTCATTCGTTTCAATTTTCAAGCACTCGACTACAATTTTTAACCAATCGACTACCTACAACTTCTTCATTTAAGGGTTGCATAAAATCGATTATATAAAATAGAGATGGGAATTTTATGAATTTCCAGAGTTCGCGTGTTCTGTTCGGTTCGTTGAAAATGAAAGTTCGGTTCGTTTCGGGTTCGGTAATCAGTTGACAATTTGAGAGTTCGGTTCGGTTCGTTGAAAATGAAAGTTCGGTTCGGTTCGGGTTCGGTTCTAATAAGGGTTCTGGTTCGGCTCGCTTTTCAACTGGCAAGAGTTCGATTCGTGTTAGAAATGGTTTGGTTTGGATGAGGTTGCAATTGTTTAACTTTACTTATAATAATCATGGTTATGACAAACATGTTTAAAATGATTTATGGTAAATATGCTTAAAAATTCATTAAGTCATAATAGCTGCCACATTTTTTCACCTGGGTAAAAGTATGATAATGAAAAAAGGAGAGAAGTGGTATTTATTCCTGTACATTTCTTAAAATATTGTAGTGTCGACATACTTAGTATAAGTGTGTAGGTGTGTTGGTATGTGCTCGTGTATTGTTAATATGTTGCAAAGGCCTCTGTAATAAACAAACCAATATATAGCATTTAAATAACCAATAAATTATTTATCCTCAAACATTAAGCAATCTATAGATGCAGACCCCGTGTTGTGCTCGGGTGTGGTTGGACCACTGTAGAATAGGGCAACCGCAAACAATCTCCTGGGTGTACGTAACAGGCGACTAAGGCAGGAGCTGAGGATGGCAAGAGGGACTCACCTCACCTTGAAATATTTTCTCCCAGGATTAAATGCTAATTAATCCACCTAACTGAGGAAGGCAACGGGAAACCACCTCAGAAGCCATACTTTTCCCAAGCTATAGGCTACATATAATGGACAAGGCATAGACTTTGTGAAGGAATTAACTTGTTGATCTAAGGAGTGCTCTTATGGAGAGAGAAAACAGAATTTGAGTATGAATATGTACCTTGAACGGCCACTTGACAGTAAACTGAAGAGAAAGAGAGAGAGAGAGAGAGAGAGAGAGAGAGAGATGAAGACTGTCAGCTGTGGTGTGCTGCCTGATATTTTATTTATACATTTGCATAACGTCTCTCGCAAATACAATTAGAGTGAGGCCTATACAACTTCTTCAAGCATCTGCATGATATTCTACAATCTATGATATGAGAAAAGATTGAGAATGTAAAAAGTTCGAAAGCTGTAAATGCTAACATACTCTCAGATAAGCACAACCGGGACTCGAACCCACGAGAGTTCAATCTACTTCAGGAATTGTCATTTAAAACTCCATGACCTTACCCCTACGCACTTGAGACATTCAATAATGACTAATGGGTATTGTAAATAATGACTAATGGGTATTGTGTGTGTGAGAACACAAATGCGTGGTTCTTCACATGGTTATTAGCTTAGAGTTTCGATTAATTAAATGGTGAGTCCATTGAATGAGCATCAATTATTTACGTTGGAACAAGTGAAAGAGGTACTGTTTTACTATTGTATTGAATTAATGGACAGTGTTTTTTGTATTTTAAATAAACTTTACGTTTGCTTTCGGAGAAGGCATGATTCTACTCTGGCATGAGTTCTAAATTTCGAATTACATGAGATGCAGTTTTTTGACAGAGAGGTACCTAACACACACGTATGACCACACTAATGTAATACATAACTCTATACTGTAACACTTATAACCACACTGGTGTAATGCATAACTCTATACTATCATAAAGTCCCCGTTTAACGTCAGTAACGCAAGCAATATCGCAAATTTACTAATGCAGTGACGTTAACGGTTCTGCACATTTGGCATTCGTTCCAACTGTCTTATAGTTACACATTAGCTTAACACTTAAATGAGTCATGTCTTAGCATGGCCAACGGCTCCCTTCAATAGAAATTCATTAAAGAACTTCCAATTCAAACCAGCGTTAAATCAACCCGAAATTTTTACACATAGAAATTTAACTACAGTTACCGTCTGAGAATTAACCTTCGTGATAAGAAGACTAAAGATAATAATAAATAAATAAATAATAATAATAATAATAAGACTAAATACGGCGAGTACGAATACTTAACTAAGCTAAATTACCGTTCTTATCAAACTAAGCATTAACAAGACTGACTAAACACCACACATGTTTAAACACACACTAACACTGCCCAACCCGCCTCTTCACTCTGCTTTCATATTACTGTCTCCTCTTTAACTCCGTATGTCGTCATCTGCATGAGGCTTATATAGAGTTAGTTACAGATAAGTTAGCAGCTAATTTATTAATATGTAGCAGACTTAGATGCAAACTAAGTGATAGCTTACGTGATAGTTTGCATGATGGTTTAAATGATGGTTTACACGATGGCTTACATAATGGCATATATAACGGCTTACATGATGGCTTACATTATGGCTTACATGATAGTTTTCATGATAGCTTACATGACGGCTTATATGACAGCTTACATGGTGGATTACATGACGGCTTACATGACAGCTTTCATGACGGCTTACATGACGTCTTACATGATGGTTTACATGTTGGCTTACATCATGGCTTACTTACATTATTAACTAGCACAATTATTCAAGTTAACCGGTGTGCTTTTGCTGTACTAAATTCAATTGTGTACGCTTAGCTAAATTAAGGAATACAGTGAGTTGAGAAGCAGCTGCAGTACATTTTTATTTATTTATTTATCACATCAGACATTTAAAGCAGGTAAAGCAGATATAAAAGCTAAATATTGAAACGTTTGTGTGAACGGAGGATACAGGCTATAGAAGCGCTTACATATTCCGGATTTAGTTCATTAAAAGTAGAAAATTAAAATTAAAGGATTAATTAATAGGATTAAAATGTACTACGTCAATTGTTTACAGCTCAAGACGCTTTACTGAAGAGAACTTCTAAACTGTCACCCGGACTGCTATATAGCAGTAACCTAGTTGAACTTTACTAACTTAATTTATTTAAACATTTTTATAGATTTGTGGCATTAATAAGAATTTCCACATTTTAATAAGACATTCTAATTTAGCCGATAGTCTTTACACGCATATTTTTACACGACTCTTTCTTCTAAATTCGGTGCTATGAAAGCTGTCTTTCGGATTCTAGTATTTTAGCTATAAAAATGACAGTGTTTTGGCTTTTTGATGCTTGCTATTATGTGGATTCAATTGTATATTTTTTTACTGATCAGTTATGCAATTGCTGTAAAGTATAGAAATGCGTTTGCATGACATGCTCAATTAAACGTTAAACATTAAGCATCAATAATATTCTATTATCTTCAACTCGGAAGTCTGAAACTTCTGTGAGCTTATTAGAAGAGAAGTTGAGTGGTATTGATTCAATTCTTCGCTTTAGAGACCACTCACATTAATTGCTGTTTCTCCTTCAAATCGTTATTTCTATTAATTCTCTTAAAAAGACTCCCACGCAGATGTACACAGTTCCTAGGCAGAATATAACTCTTTTAAATTCTATCCTGATAATTATAAATACTAATTCATTTATGCAGTTTCCGAACGGGTTGCGAAGCTGCATTTATTAAAATTGCTTTGACGAAATGTCTAATTTTAAAATGCGAATTAGCTAATAGCGAATCAACTAAAGCGACTTCCCGGCCTCAAGCTCTCTATGCTCACCTCGAATTATTTTAATCATCTCGCCAAGCTTACTTTCAAACTGGCTTTCTAAAGCTATGGTTATGTGAAGTAATTTAACTAGCCTTCATATTACGTTATCTGCCCGGAATTTCAAGAGTTATTAAGCAAATATTGAAAAGCTTAATTTTTCGATTTTAAACCCTATTTGAAAGGGACTCAAATCTCGATCTTTCTCTAACCTTTTTCCACTTTAATGGAAGCGGTATTCCGAATCATCCAGAGTCGTAAGAAATCGAACCGATTCCGGTTTCATGTAATACTGGATTTCTTCTTGTTTTTTGTAATCAAAAGGATACTAAAATTTTCAAGCCATTAATTCTGCAAGAAAATCGACATAAAATCAGGGTTTAGAGCAATATGTGGCAGTAGTGAAATTTTGTGAATGAATATAGAATTGCTGAATCAAACTTCGGAAGGGGCTCTACTCTTGTTTCTAAGGGCAAGTCCTTGTTTATAAGTGTCGAGTACTACTAATTCGATTCATACACATGTCCACACTTGTAAATCCTACCAAATTAAATGAATTATTCTCTGCAGTATTCTGGCCAAACTCTTATAATTTTCCATCATGGATAGCTTGTGCGGAATAGGCACTACCAGCCTAATCATATCACCTGGTGAATACTACAGGCATATGCAGGCAACCTGGTGACTCTAGCAGTTTGAGTCGTCAATATACATGTAGTAGTATACGTAACTTTTTTATATGTATTCTGGGTAAATCATATCAGTTCACAATCTAGTAATGGCAAAAGTTGGGCTACAGCTGAATCAAATGCTTATTAGGAAAAATAATTAAAGATGGAATATAATAATACGGCGTCATCTGAAAAAGGCCATTAAAACATTAAAATAGGAGCTAAAGAATTAGCCTATATGGTTTTCTCCAAGCAAAAAGCGCAAAAAACCATTGGATTACAAGCGAAATAGCGAAATGCTAGAAAAAGATCAATGAAAGGCGGAAATGGAAAAGTATGAACGCGAATTGTGGAAGCAAGGAATACAAAGATTAAACAATGAGCTTAAAAGATCTAGATACATATCATATTGGTGGTCTCTCTCTCTCGCTCTCTCTCTGTCTCTCTCTCTCTTAGTACACTGCCTACTGGCAGGTCCATGGGTAAAAACGCATCCACTCTTCTTTGTTTTCCGTTTTCCACTTCATGTTCACATACGAGTGGATCTTTATTTATAGAGGGAAAAATTAATTTTGAGCTTAACGAGGTAGGTTGGTTAAGCCAGTAGCAAAACGGTAAGATGTGTGAATATGGTGCATTACGTGTCGGGTTCAAATATGATGCTGGCCCCTTATCGACATGTTTTAAGACAGAAAATTGGAGTTAAACTTGACTTTGGCTTCAGAAGGTAGTACTTTGGCAAATATTAAATATACCCTCCACACTGCAATAATCGCCAAGATTCCCGTTGTCGTTAAAAAAAATTTGAAATACGATTTTCTGAAACATTTTATATTACACATTAAGCGGTTCTCACGCTTAATCTCAAGCTGAAGTAAAAAATAACATCATCACGAAAGATTTCTTTTTCTTTTTTCTCAGTATATTAAGATGAAATTCTTACAGTGCAGTTTCCAGGTAAGTTAAAAATTACTCAACTTTAATCTTTGTGGATGATTTGATAACTAATTCATATGCTGATATGAAGAAAAAATAGAGGATAAAAATATGTGGAGGAGTTATATGCCATGGACCTGCAAATATGTAGTGCAATAAGAGAGAGAGCGATGTATGTGTGTGTGTGTTTGTGGAAATGTGCATACATGTATGTGTATGCGCATAAAAGTTCATGAGTCACATGATGTGTGTAAGAGTATGTTCGTGTTTTAGTAACCTAATTACGCAGATATTGAAATGGTGTCATAATTTTCTTATAAAATATGAAAAGTCTGCTTTTTCAATTAATAAACTACAATGTAGACAAATTTTCTTCGTTATTAGGAATCATTTTGATTAATGAATTACGCCCCTAGCTCTTCAGTTTCAAAGAACTTTCAAAGACAATTTAGATGATTATGAGATCAGATTTGTTCTGTAGTAACTCTTTTAATCACCATAGTATCTGGTGCGGCTTCTAAATCCATAATGTAAAAACGTTAAAATTTATATTTCACTCATTTCTTTGTTTACGCCAGCCCTACTTATTATTAACTTAATTCAAAATTCAATATCAGTAATTTTGCGATACACATCTTTGCAAAGTTTATGAAACTTTTATCAGCATCTTCCCTTAAAACCCCGTTTAACTATGATCGGGATTTTAAAATGGTGCCAATTTCTGGAACCTAGCTCACACCAGTCGAACGCCCTTTCTGACGTTGCTTTGGATCTTAATAATTTGTCGCCTTTTACGACATATGCCGTCCACAGTTTATCTATTCTTCAACACCCCGGACACAACACGGGTATAGTTAAGAAATATTAAAATTAATATTTATTACATGATATTTTACTATTGTTCAATTGCTAAACTATTCAAATAAACAAAAGACATACTATCATAAATAAGCCTAAAACTAAAAACCTGAAAACGGAAATTCAATGACTCAGTGAATTTTGTCATATTCTTGCAGACAAAATTTCTCATGGTTTCATAAAAATGCACATATTATTGGAATTTTAGACATCATATCTACAACATAAATCATATCTACGTGAGTGTTTAAGCTCATTTGGAAAAGTTGACTGATATTTCAACCAGTTTTTCCTTCAGAAAAGTTTCTTGCTGTAGCCTAAGCCGGAAGCGAATTGTTCCGCCATACCAGTATAAACGGATGCTGATTGCTTGGTATTACGGGTAATTTTTTATGTTTCTGCAGTGCAACAGGATGTGTATAGTTTTTCATATACCAGTTACTGTGTTCTAGTTGAATAACTCTTATATAGATTATTGACGTAGCCAATGACATTACTAATGCAAAACTGGATTTCGTTAAAATTTAGATATCATTACCGCTGCTTCATTTGAAAAATATTTTTATTAATTAAAAGTTCTAATGGAATTATTATTCGAGATAATTCATCTTTATAAATTGTTTCGTAGAAATGCTTGACTTAGGTAATAACTTATAATGTCTCAGTTGCGTAGCGGTTAGATGTTTAGATACGGTCATGAAGTTTTGAATAACATACCAGGTGAATTTAACTCTCCAGGGTTCGAATCCCGGACACGCTGATCTGAGAATAAAATCTCTGACATTCACTGGACTGGTTACACGGAAAATGGAATAAAATTGCCTATCGGATTTAACAAGTGGTATAAAAAGTGATAGATATCGACATACGACATAATTGATCGTTTCACTATATTACGGGTTCTAATATTATTAAATTGTTCAAACAAATATTCAAGATTTCCAGAACTAATAATATAATGTAGGAAATAAAAGTATTTTGAAGGATATTTCTTAGAATTAGTAAAATTCATGTTTTATTATTTTTAAGAACTATACCCGTGCAAACATTTTACTCGTGTTGTGGTCGAGGTGCCGAAGTATAGATCAACCGTGGACTGCAGATGTTGCAAAAGGCGACAAAGCACTAGGATCCAAACAGATTTCAGAAATAGCATTCGGTTAGTGAGCGTCTATGCTCCAAAAATTTCTACACAATTTTCTAACCCAGATCCTAGTGAAACTGGCATTAAAGGGAATGTGATGACGACGATGACGATTTGTAAAATCATGCAGGGTTTTAAAATCTGGCTCATAATTGCAAGACCACAGAATTAATGACTAAATAGCTCAGAGTTTAGAGCATGAAGGAGAGGGTAATGATAAACGGCTAAAATGATTTTCTCGAAACTTCTGAGACAATCACCCTTTCTCTTTACCATCTAAGCTCACCCTTTCTCTTTACCATCTAAGCGCACACCTTTGATGGATAAGAACTTTATAATTAGAATGCTATATAAAGACTCTTATTAAGTTTTTTTAAACAATGTCTGCTTATGTTTATTACTTTCTATATTGCCATTTGTGTGTGTGTACGTTTTCTGCGGTATGTCAGATTTCATGTAATAAACGAATATACTATACAATCACTTTAGACGCTAATCATTATCCTCTCTAGATGATGTAGTTGATGATGCTGAGAGATGAGACAATGAAAAAGAGAAGCTTCTGGTTGTTGAACTCAGAGCTGATGCTCTCACTCACGATGAGGCGGACGTCTACGCCGCTGAGCTATATTGAGCTAAAGATGAGACTCCAGCTAATTTAGAAGCGAGAGTGCTATTTAAGAAAAATGTAAAGTCGAAAGCCAGTGATAGAGCAGGTGTACCCAAGCGCTCAACCCACTCCATGTTAGCATAGGTTCAACGTACATAACTCAGGACATGTTCAGCCGAAATATTTAATTTCACAAACATAAATATTGTCGGCAGAATAGAACTTTCAAGTTGGCCGAATTTCAAAGTAATATATAGAATCTCAGCTATACTCCTTTCAACACAGTAAGCAGTCAAGTCATGTCAATAGGACGGTTGAACGAGTGCGACATAGGCAAATGACCAGTGAGGAGCGTCGATTGATTTTGTTCTAAATTAATACATTACACTATATACACTATACACACCATACACTACTACTTAATACACTACACTATATACACTATAAACACCATACACTACTACTTAATACACTACACTATATACACTATACACACCATACTACTACTGTATACATTACGTTATGTACACTATACACACCATACACTACTACTTAATACTTTACACTATATACACTATACACACACTTCACAACTACTTAATACATTACATTATATACACTATACACACTACACTACCACTATATATATTACATTATATGCACTATACACACACTACACTTCTACTACTCTATACATTACATTATGTACACTATACACACACTACACTGCTACTTAACTAACGTTGTTTACTTTCCTGTCGAACTGATTACACGCTAAATCTCGATCACTCATAGCAATGTTATTATGGATAAATGACTGAATTGCCAAACTCTTCAAATATGTGCTATTAAAATTGATAGATATCATTTTGGTTTCTCATTTAAACAAATATACTGTGAACTTAAAAGTCCGAGACGTCTTAGGTAAGTTCCGGGGGTCCCGATTCGTACCAGTGTTATTTAAATATGAAAATATCGATTAAAGATTTAATCTCACTTATAATAAAAGAAACATTCTGCGGTTGCTACTGGTTAGATAACATATTAAAATACAAATTAAAGTAAAAACTACAGCAATTGGCATCAATCAGGTTTATAATCAGGTTTTTAAATTGAGTTCCACTCAATAATATACGTGTATTTGAATAATTTAAATTTTTACAAATTTCAGAAATAAATCCACAAATTAGGTGTGTTTCGATATGTTCAATCTACATATAAACTGATCATTTTGGATTGAAGAAAGATTATAACCGCAGACATTAGGTGGATCGGTTGAAAAGCTTCCATTATTTCACCTTGCAGAAACACCTTAATACAATTCTGAGTAAATCAGGTAATAATTATTCAGTCTGTCAAATGCTCTACTTTCGTGATAAAAATCAAAGTGAAATTTTCAATGTTGCATGTATGGCTTTTTAAAATAAAATTTAATATCGAACTATAATTGAGAGAAATCGGTTAATACGCAAGATCGTGTTATAATTAAGTTTACTTAAATTCTGAAGAAGTTTTGTTGTTTAATTTAAGAGGCACTGTGGTTTCCTTAGTTTACCCTGTTACAACCAAAGATATGGAATAGATTTGGAATAAATTCTTTATTCTATGACTACAACAAAGTTGATTAATGGTCCAGTGGGCAGTATGTTTTTCTGACAGTAGCATGAACAACAATAACATACAAAAATAACGTGAACAGTAATATTAACACAAGAATCAGCAGTAGTAGCAGTAGCAATATTAATAGTTTTAATATAAATATACTTTAAGAATAAATTATTATTGTTAATAATATTACGGTTTTTCACTATTAATATAATCACTATTATGAATAATATTAACAATAATAATTAAATGAATATTATTATTATTTATACTATTATTTTTATTTTACTATTATTATTATTATTATTTATTAAAATATTATTATTATTACAATAATAGTCACAATTTAATATAATGTATTTACTAAGTAAATTAATATATTTACTCAATAATATCCTGAATGTCTCAACAGCATAGGGGTAACGACATGAAGTTTTAAGTGACATATATATTCTGAGGTGAATTGAACACTCGTGGATTCGAATCCCAGCCGCGCTGAACTGAGAGAGTAAAGTCTCGGACATTCACTGGACTGGTTATACGGAATATGGTCTAAATTGCCTAACGGTTTAAATAATGTGGTATGAAAAGTGATAGATATTAAAATAGTTGATCATTTCACTGTATTGCTTGTTTACATGTATTAATAATAAATATATTATTATTACTTTTTCTATGAACCAAAAGTGACAATTGTATTTTATTAGTTAGTCGTGAAATTATTTTCCAATATTTTGTCAACTTCTGCCAACAAATTGCGTACTTATAATCGTATAAATCAGAGGACAGTATTTTTAGTCTGTTCGGTTTCACCCGGATATTTTAATAATATCCTAGTAAACGACTTTGACCGTAGTGTTCATTTCTGCGTCAACAATATACTCTACATGTAGGCCAATACTGTACGGTGTATTGAAAGTACAACCACTAGATCTATTGCAGTGCCAGTATGCGAATTTATTATTTCACATAAAGTAAGTTAGTATAGTTTCTGTATAAACTAGGTATTCAATATTTGAAAGTTAATAATTAATTGGAAGTAAAGAGAATTAATCAGTGGATGCTTAATTAGGCCTAGGAAAGCCATTGTATCTGTAGCATGTTTATCAGTAAAACGTAAAACGGTGAGATGATACGAGTAAAACGATGAGAATCACGTCGATTAGTTCCGCCTCAGACTAAACCCGTATAATTCGTATGCAAATATAAATGTTTAAAATATAATTGTATTCTTCGACTCCTACGATTATTTTGCAATATGGTTGTACTCCTGTATGCTTTTTAAACAGGCAATTTCATTAGTCATATTACTTATTATATTTCTTGTTCCCATGGTTACAGACATGACAAAAGTATGTTCTATAGAGTTTTCTTGCTTAATTTCTGTTTTTTGTAGTTTGTATTATTGTCTCACTTCCTATGGTTATTAGATATCGTTGCCGTTTGATAGCACACTAGTGGTAGCTGGCGCGGATCTAACCTTTAACACCCTAGGGATTTTCTCATTCAAAGCTGTCACTATTCTGCCTTCTATGGTGGTCACCCATAATTGGACTATCGGCGTCGGACGTAGCTTAACTTCGTTCATTGACACACTGCTAAGCCAAGTGTGCTAAATCCTAGTCCCTGATATACATGTATGCTGTCTAATGTGCAGATTTGTTTTTTAGCGTTCAACTGTGCAGTTTAATCGCATGATATATTATATAAAACAGTGATATGTAATATAAAACGTATTTATTAATAGTTTTATGATGTTAAATGTAAGTATTATATTGATAGTTTATAAATATATGACCTCTAAAACTCTAACAAATTCAACGAAAAATATTAGGATCCCAATATTTTATATTTTTAATCACATTGTCTATGTAGATTTTTATTCAGTATTTAATGTAGATAGTTCATTTATTTATTTCATGATTTGGTTCTTTAACATTTTTATTTAATTATTTATTTACATTTTATAATTTAGTTTTTTATGTTTTATCTATATTTTTATATATTTTTGTAGTGCACATCGTTATTTTAGTATTTTTATATTATAGATCTATATTGAAGAACATTTTTTATTCATACTCTATATTCTACTTTTACATTACAGAAATATGGCTTTCCATCTTTTCCTAATTCTTTCTACACTTCGCTTGTGCTTCTCATCCACTGATGCTTCTATCAGTGTGGCTCCAAGAAACGCCACTAGGACTGTAGGAGGATCCATCGTATTCCGATGCAATTATCCTGTTGATATTTCTGTGGATTGGACATTCCAGATAGGACTGGGAGATCCTAATTACATAGCAAATGACAATAAAAGTGCTTGTATCTTGGATCAGAAGACTGTGGATGGGCACCACACTGTTTACAGAGAAGCAGACGGGGTGTGTGTTCTCGAGGTGAAGAACTTGACGCAGAACTTGAAGTATGCCTGCCTAGGTCGTGGTTTATCTGAACGATATATAGATGACAAAGCTAATGTTGTGGTCGTCGACAAAGAACCAGAGAAGCCTGTCGATAACTTGATAATCATCTACGTCATGGCTGGGATCATTGTGGTTCTATTTATGATAATTGGCATACTATGCTTCGGAAACAGACACCATAAACAGCCAGAACGATCTAACCAAAGAGATGACCGCAATTTCGCTCAAAAAGAGACCAAAATTACACCTTCGAGGCTTTGCTGCTGTAGTAGATCTGTTAAAGATGAAACCGATGCAGACACCCATAGAGCGAGGCCCAAGAAAAAAGCTAAACGTTTATCTGTCACATCCAAGCAGACGCAAGGAACTGACTTGGTGGATATTAAGGATAGTCCAACGGGATCAGCTGAAATTTCAAAACTAGAAGAGGACAAAGAGACCCAGGAGACTGCAAAACAAGAGAAGACTGATCTACTAAATTTACCTACGGAAGAGTTAGAATTTCTTACATCGAAATTCTTGAAATTTGACAAAAAGTCGATATTTATTCAAGTAAGTAATCAAATTGCAACGCTGCAGAAACTTGGTGAAGACGCTGTTGCTCATATTCTGACAAAGGGAAAGAAAGAATTTTGCCCTTTATCGAAATTCATTCTTCAAGTATCCAATGGTACTGACACAAACGATGAAGGTCTTACCTTACTAAATGAGGAAACTGATCGTGAAAAGTTCAACGACAAACAAAAATCTAGAGAGTTAGAGTCTACAAAATTTTACAGCGAACGTTTAATAAATCTGAGATACGACGCAATGAAGAAGGAGACCAACTCTAATGAATCGTCAAATGAAATTAAACATAAAACCAGAGAAATTGTCACAAGTCTTCAGCAGCAACTAACGGACATGACGCTGACTACTATTTCCTGCACGGAACAAGACGCCTGGATCCTCGTACATGAAACACTAACCTACGATTGCAATTGTCATAACCAAAATCTCAATTTAAGGAAGCGACAACGTTTTGAAGAACTCTTTTGTGATCATTGGCTTCAGTGGCATATACAATTTCAGAATTTTGTGGATAAGTTTGAGAGAACTGACGGAGGATATTTTAATGAGCATCGCGATGAGATGAAACGTATTAAGAATGAGTACATTGAAATGGGCGAAAAGAGTTGCAAAAAATGTAAGTCTATCCCTAATTCAGAATGGAGAGGTAGCATAGATCTACGAGATAAAAACCAAATAGCCGCGCAAATTGTACGGCCGCATAATGTTGAGTCCGACAACGAAAAGACTAAATCTGGCGAAGGTGCTGAAGTATATAAAAACTCTGAAGAGAAAGCATCGATGACTGGAAAGTTTTTCAACGAAGGGAAAGATGGTCCATCAGATGATCAAACGGATGGAACTGATAGTAAACTGAAAATGGAAGAACAAGTTGTAAGATACGAAGTTAAAAGAGGATCCGTGGATGTTGTAGATAGAGAATCTTTCGATACGGAGATACACTGCCATTCCATGACGAAATCTGAGTCCAGCGTTTATTCCAGTGAAGAATTCAAATCAACGCAAGAAACGAATGAAAGCTGCCAACTAGAATCATTTCCTGAAGAATAAATTAAAGGTCAAATTTATCCACATTTTAAATCGCGCAACTGATCCAAATTGATTAACGAGCATGAACATTGAAAGAGGTTACTCTACTGTATTCAGGTTCATTATTAGCGATCACGCATTTATCTTTCTTTATTGGGCACAATGGTTTAATTGTATGCAGAAAAATGATTTCCGGTGCGATCTTCCGTACACTGAGAAATAGAACAATCGTCAACTGTACTTATTGTAAGAGGCTGCTAACCAGAACTGAGGAAGGCAACAGGAAACAACAACAGAAGCCATTTTTCCCAAGCTATAATAAGCTAATTAAGGTACTGATAAGGCAGAACCTCTGAGAAGGGATTAACTTGCTGATCTATGTAGTGTTCTTTAACGAGCGTGAAGGCAGACTCTGAGTATGAATATGTACCTTGTACCTGCCACTTGACGGAACACTAGAGAGATAGAGATAGAAATATATATATATATATATATATATATATATATATATATAATTGCATATATATATATATATATATATATATATATATATATATATATATATATAATTGTATATATGTATATAACAATGTAATGCATCGTTGAATTATAGTGGAAATCTTTGTCACTCTGGAGTGAGATGATTGTGGTCATTGTCCATTTCTAGTGAAATAAGAGAAGTTTGAGACTATTAGTTGTTGTATAGCCAACCGCCAGAAGATAACAATAACGAAAATCAGTTCAAAGTTAACTTATCCTTTCGATTTTCAAAAATTCTTCGAAATTTCCGTGCTGCCTGTGGTCTGATCAATGGATATCTCATAGATTATATGATTTTATCTTTTGCAATCTTTGGCTAAAAATTTGTGTTGTTTTTATTTTATCTGGCTGTATTTCAAGTTTAAGGCATTTGCATCAAATTGCATGTGTATGAAAACTCGAAGTTGTATATATTCTAGTATACAGTAAACGAGTATTAGTGAGCCCTGAGTAATATTAATTTCGTCTAAGCCGTATATATACATTTACATCTAAATACGGATTTTTGACACTTTTTGTATATTCTCCTATTGTTGTATACCGTATGTTGATATGCGAATATTTAGTCATACAATAAACATTATTTTTAAGCAGTTAGTAATTATTCAGTTTTAACTGTTGCATAATGATTTGCTTACGTACTGTTATCGGCATATCCGAATATATCAGTGCCTTCGGACCTTTGCGTCCTTTTCATATTTTCTCTATGTCTGCATAGGCCTACTTGTTATTTCTACTTTCCTGGAATAAATAAATTGTCTGTCTATCATTTTTGTTATGTCATATAAAGCCAGAGAATATTTAAACGATACTGGATTACGTCTTTCTACAGTGCCTCATAAGTTAATACTAAAGAGGTTCAATTATATTGAAAGAGATAAATAAACAGAGCATTATATTTTTATTTTTATTTTTTTCAATGCAATTGTATTTGTTGTAATGCACTGTTGTTATTTTGTGTTTATTGTATGTAACTTGCTACCACGTCTTGATGGTGTGATAGAGATTCATATAATACGATTTTTGTTTTATAGAGTTGTGTTGCTTTATATAGTGTTTCTTTCCCCGTGTTGTGTCCGAGTTGTTGAAGAATTGACGAACCGATGACTGCACGTGTCGTAGAAGGCGACTAAAGCACTAGGATCCATACCAACGTCAGAACGGGCAATCGTCTGGTGAGCGCCTAGGCTCCATAAATTGCTACAAAATTTCAACGAATGGAAATGTCTCAAATAGGGGTTGACTGATGATAATTATGATGTAGGACAGAGAGGATTTGAGACAGGCTATTCGTATCCCGACCCTAGTTAAACTGGGATTCTAGGGACGATAATGCTGATGATGAGTAACGCCAAAACATAATTGCAGCAGTATTTCACAATTAATACTTCAGCATTATTGTATACCTTGAAACTCTACTCTGATCCTTATGCTACGTTAATCTCCTGTCAATCTTTCTTACAATGTTGAGTAATTCATACAAAGCCAAAAATGTTATTTACTACTATGTAATGTTTTAATATACATGTAGGTATATCAAAGTTAAGTGTTAAACTATTAATACGTTAAAATGCAATTTCGGATTGACGGACAAACTTGTATAAAGTAAATACAACATATTGTATATAAGCTTATTAAGGCAAAATTTGCGTTACTCATCTAATTCATAGCACCAGCAGCTTTCTCCATCTCGACGATCTCTTCCAATGTCTAAACTTAGAACTAGAGATGGGAATTTCATGAATTTCCAGAGTTCGGGTTCGGTTCGGTTCGGGATCGGTTCTAACAAGGGTTCGGGTTCGTCTTGCTTTCCAACTCGCAAGAGTTAGAGTTCGAAATGGTTTGGTTTTGAATAAATTTGCAATGGTTTAACTTTACTTATAATAATCATGGTTATGAAAAACATGTTTAAAATGGTCTATGGTAAATATGCCTAAAAATTCATTAAGTCATAATAGCTGCCACATTTTTTCACCTGGGTATAAATATGACAATGAAAAAAGGAGAGAAGTGGTGTTTATTCCTGTACATTTCTTAAAATATTGTAAGTTGATCAACAGATGTTCATAATATAGATAGTTAGCTTTATTATTGTATCTGAAATAGTCTCCTTGATTATAACGAGCTAATAGAATGCTTCATCAATTTTTAATTTTTTTGTCACTATAGACCCAGGCGTATATTAGATACGTTTATAATTAAGTGGAAATGTCTTTGACTAAAATTTGATGCAATATTTCAGAGACAAAGTGCAATTTAGTAACATAAAATGTCAAATAAGGATGATTTGGTAAACACGTGTACTTCCGTAGAAAAATGATCATAATATACACCGTTTGCTATCAACTGACCAGTAATAAGCTTCATAATTTACCTTAGGGTTTCAAATTTGAAACTCTCAGATCAATTATGAAGTTACGAAAATAGTTATGACATTATTGCATTGCTATGGTTCAAAATTATTTACTCCAGATAGTCTTAACACATATAGAATGTCATATATAATTATTTTTAAATCTGGCTGCAAAAATATTAAGGTAGCACACTAAAATTAGAAACAAATTCATAATTTGAATTTAACAAGAACAAATTCACCTAGATTGAGTCAAGAATTTTCAGATTTCTATGGAATACTCTCATCACTTTTTGTCTCTTTGATGTTAATCTTCATTTCATATTTCAATGCCGTATCATTCAGACTATCCATTATCTTCTGTAGGCCCATCTCGCATCCCGCTACCATTCCTTTGTACCTCTATCATTTTAAAATTTGTGTCGGAACCAGCCTTACCTGAATATATGCTGTTAGATACTGTAAGACATGTAAATGCAAAAACTAATATATAGGTCTATTTGTGTTGTTCTTACTATCTCTATTTAATGTCTGGCTGGTGAAGAAGAAAGGAGCCACAAGAGTTTGGTTCAGTTCGGTTTACACGAAGTCTGGGTTCGGGTTCGGTTTGGGTTCGGCCAGAGTCTGGGTTCGGGTTCGGTTCGGGTTCGGTCAGAGTCAGGCTTCGGGTTCGGTTCGGGTTCGGTCAGAGTCTGGGTTCGAGTTCGGTTCGGTCAAATTTCTAGATTTTAGGGTTCGGTTCGGGTTCGGTTCGATTCCCATCTCTACTTAGAACCCATTTCGTCACTACGTGTAATGTTCAAATAAAGATCTTCTATGAATTAGGAATACTCGCAAGAGGGCGCTAGCTTTGAATAGTCTTTCAGCCAGTACATTGTGGAAGTAAACTGATGTTTAAAAAACAATCAGTGTATGCGCTTAATTAACGCAAATATTGGATTAATTTTAACTAAAAACTATTATCTTATTTCTACTTCTTATCGGAGTTAGTCGACTTTAAATCAGGCTTTCAATTTTCAGCGGCTTTATTCTAACATTTTCGGGATTCAGCAGAACTCTATGAAATTTTAACAAGCATATATTTATTTACTTTTACGTAGGCCTTCTGCTGTAACGAAAAATATGTATAATATAACATATAGTGTCTACCTCTCGATATGTCTAACGTTGTGGCACCGGCCTAAATTTATATTCACCAGTGGCATTTAGGCGCACTAACGTGCACGCCAGCCCTTAGCCAGACTTTGTCAATTCTTAATATGAATATTAGACTGAGAATCACTTGAATTCAAATTGGGCTTACATTGAACACCATCCATTAACGTCCCACCATACACCATCCACCATCACACCATCACACCATCCCTTAACGTCCCACCATCACCATTCACCATCCACCATCACACCATCACACCATCCCTTAGCGTCCCACCATTTACCATCCCTTAGTATCCCACAATACATCATCCACCATCCACCATCCCTTAGTATCCCACCATACATCATCCACCATCCACCATCCCTTAGTATCCCACCATACATCATCCACCATCCACCATCCGTTAGTATCCAACCATACATCATCCACCATCCACCATCCCTTAGAGTTAACGTAGTTGTCTCCAGCGGCACGCTACTTCTGTGATTGGTTTATGCAGCAGATATTTTCATATCACTCGCAGACAGCAGCATTATACTTTCTTATATAGGCCTACTGGTATATGCCTGTTTTATGTCCGGGCCACTCAAATATAGACCAGCCATATACTGCACGTTGAGTAAAAGGCAACTAAGCAAAAGCTGAAGAATTCCTAAGGAAAACCATTTTAAAAGACTTATTTTCTAAACTATGTGCCCCAGGAAGTGACATAGGGCATAGCCATTTTTTGGACATTGCAATGTAATATTAAGCTCACAAATGCTGCAATTGGGCGAAGTTTTACATTAGTGCATTAACATTAGTTCAGTCTTCAGTGTCATTGAAAGGAATATAATAGCGCTTGCACTTGGCAATGATTTCATTTATTAAACTTTCGCAGAACGTCCCTGAAATTCGACCCCAAATAAAGTAGTCTGAATCTAGTCTGCGTCATGATTGAGTTTCGTTTTTTATTGCACTTTATAACGTTGGTAGCAGTCTACCGACATTATGATCTCACATATCACAAATGACTCATTATATTCAGTAACCAGTGTAGAAGCACCAAACTTATAGGTTACAAACCATAATAAGATATCAATCACTCAAGCCTAATCAATAAGGTTACTCTGAATAATATATAAATTATAATAACTACAATACATAAATATAATAATTACAACTACCGATAAAAATACATGTACATTAATAGTACATGCATGCATTTATGCATTCTTATTCAACGGCGGATCAATATGTGCGGGGTTCAAATCCTGGACTCGCCCGTCACTGGCATTGCTTTCGAGCGGGGAAACTGGCGTTAACGTTTGTAAAAGCTGGTCAAGCTAAGGTTAACGTCAGTTTCCTCACTCGAAAGCGATGTCAGTGACGGGCGAGCCCAGGATTTGAACCCGCATCAACTGATCTGCGGTCGAGTATCTTACCGACTTCGCCACTGGCTCCAGCCAAAGCTTAAAAATTTAGCTTTACAAAATTTTTATATTTCAAATATTTCTGTAGTATAGCTTTATATTATCAATATGCAAGTAGTACTTCATCAATGAGGATTATCTAAAACCAGTTAGGCAGCGATACTCTCCCTTCTCGAAAGGAATTCTTTCGAGCTTATGACCTTGACGTTAAACCCACACCATCAGAATCAATAATTCACTGGCCGATTCGATGTTTGCTATTTCTAAATCCTAAATTTTATTTTCAAATTTAGTAGAACTTGATGCAGGGTGGTTATAACAGCACGTTTAATTAGGGGTTCATTAGCAGAAGCTTTTCTCAAATATTAGCTGACTCAACCTAGCTACCGTCACACATACTATATTATGCAAATGATTTAAGTCTGGGTTAGATAGAATTTCAGACAAATGAAAATATGCTTTTGGATATACTGGTTGAATCATTTTTGACAAATTGGTTAAGTTGTCTAGATCACGAGTCAGTAACAGAGTGGTTCGATACCTCACCTCTCTCTCTCTTGTCTCTCTGTCTCTCTCTGTCTCTCTCTGTCTCTCTCTGTCTCTCTCTGTTTCTCTCTGTCTCTCTCTGTCTCTCTCTGTCTCTCTCTGTCTCTCTCTGTCTCTCTCTGTCTCTCTGTCTCTCTCTGTCTCTCTCTGTCTCTCTCTGTCTCTCTCTGTCTCTCTCTCTCTCTCTCTCTATCTGTCTCTCTCTCTCTCTTCTCTCTCTCTCTCTCTCTCTCTTCTATCTTCTGGCTGATGCCAGTGGCGATGTCTGTAAGATATTCGACCGCAGATTAGTATGTGCGGGGATCAAATCCTGGGCTCGTCCGTCACTGACATAGTTTTCTTTTTAGGAAACTTACGTTAATCGTAGCTGTACCAGATTTATCTCACTCTCTCTCACTCTCTCTCACTCTCACTCTCTATGTCTGATTTCAATTTCTATTCTTTCGATAAATGTATTAGTGAAACAAATCGTTTAAGTTTCTAGAGCCTGAAACGCAGTTTAATGTTTGCTGACTGTCTCGAAAACATATCATTGACTAGAAGAACTGGGTTTGAATCCTACGTCTACAGAACTGCAGTGGTATAGCTTACCAAAATTTTAGGTTGCTACCGACTTAGGCTATTATTTCCATTCGAAGCTTTAGAAAATACTTCACTGGGCCTAACTTGTACCCAGTGATATCGCATTTGAAATAGAAAGCTGATCACCATTCATAGAGTCATCGAAGACGTTGCCCTGACATAGGCCTACTCTTGAACCACGCATCAAGTAATTCTCAAACTCATATTTAAGAAAATACCACAAAGAAGAACGGAAACGCGATGTTTGCTTAAGATAGTCACTGCTTTTGTCGAATAATTATGCTACAATATACGACCAATCTGTTGCACGCGTATGTGTGTACAAATAGCAGCATAATGACAATGATTACTTTATGTTATATGTACGGCAGACTGTTTACTATTGTCAGCAGAATAACGTCGTTTCCTCAGATCAGTTTCCTGTCAGGTAAACCCGTCGCTGATTAAGGAGATTTGGTCGATTGCCTTCAGTGCTAACAACAAAACAGAAGCGAGAAAGGTCGAAACATGCCACTACTGTTTAGGCTGGAAGTCTCTTCAATGCACTGTCAAGTGGCAGGTTCACGGTACATATTCTTACTCAAAGTCTGCTTTATCGCTCCATAAGAGCACTCCTTAGGTCAACAAGTTAATCCCTTCATAAATTCTATGCCTAATCCATACCTTATGTAGCCTATAGCTTGGGAAAAGTATGGCTTTTGAGGAGGCTTCCCGCTGCCTTCCTCAGTTAGATGGATTAATTAGATTAATTACCATTTAATCCTGGGAGAAAATATCACATGGTGAAGTGGGTCCCTTCTTGCCATCCACAGCTCCTGCCTTAGTCGTCTCTTACGTTCACGCAGCAGATTGTTTGCGGTTGCACTATTCTGTAGTGGTCCAACCACATCCGAGCACAACACGGGGAAGCTGGAAGTAAGATAGATTAGGTGCGATGGCAGACGGGTTGGTTCGCGAATCGAAATCAATTCTCATTAGTCAATAAAACTTTTTGTAAATATTTGTGAGAAATAATGCTTTTATTTTCGAAAAACGAATGATGTGTAGAAATGTAATGTGAAGAAATGACTTTATATTAAAAGAGATCCTTAAGCTACATTTACGAGACAGAAGATCATTACAGTTTAGCATTTGAACCACTGTTACCCATATTATCCCTCGTGTGTTACCCGAGTAGTAATCCATGTTTTTACCCATGTTGTTACCCATGTAGTTACCAACGTTGTTACCCATGTTGCTAGCATATTGTTACCCATGTAGTTATCATGTAATTACCGATGTTATTGCCCATTTAGTTACCCATGCTGTTACCCATGTAACCCCTGATGGGTATGCTTTACTTCTGGGAATTTTTTCAATCAGATTTTACTCTAAATATCTCGAGTAGATAATGAGTGAATAGATAATGAGTGAATGAAATTAATCAACTCCATATAACTTCCATTTTAGTTGATATCGAATTGTATCTTGTATACTGTATTGTGTATCAACTCTCCAAATCATGAGAAGGATTTTATGTCTTATTAAACAAACATTTATGTCTAATGTTGTGCTTGTGATCATCAACTGACAATAAGTAGATTCGAACTACGCCTGCTGTAAATCAAATAAACGTGCAATCCTTTAATCACCCAGGCTAATGACACCCTAACGATGCCTAATTGTTATTTGTGTTCATGTGAAAGTCGTAAGTTGGGCGACGTGTACATCGACAATGATGAGAAATTTTTCAGTTAAAAACCATTACTTGAATTTGAATCTATTTCAACAGTTCAACGGCTAGAGCGAATAACAAATCTATCAAATTACATACAATAGTAATTGATGTTAGTAGATCAATATCTAAGAGCGATTATCTTAGATGAGTTCTTTGGACCTAAGTTGAAAGTTGGTTCGACTCATTTCAGAATAGTTTTTTTCTGTAGAACTTCGAACCGGTAGATTTACAGATGCCCATAAGTCATTATAGTTCAACGCGCCCACCCAATCGTCAGATAATGTCAATTTACATTTACACCTGAAAGTCAAATGAATTGGTAAGGTCCTTAGTCTTTGCCTACTCATCTTTCAGTAATTAGGCTATTTGTGGTAAACATTAATTACATTGTACTAGTTGATCCGTTTGATGTTTACCGGAGAGTTTTCTCATCGATTGTGGCTATTCGCATTAAGACATTACTATGTCTCTATTCCAAGCCTAGAGGTCTAGGGTTTCAGAGCCTTAAAGCTACTCATAGATTGTCTGATTTACTGTCGGATTATAAAAGGAGGTAAATTGAGGTAGCGGACTAAACTCCGTCATTGAGCGTTCGTCTCAAAATCAGGAGATTTGTGTTCAAGTTTCAAAGTTTAAAACCGACCAATAAACGAAAACAGCAAAAGTTAAAATTCAGCTAACTCCAGAATGATGTAATGTTGTTCTTAAATCAGAGCTTATAGTGAGTTGAATTATCCAAAGGCGACGAAATATTTACTATCAGTGGCATGTACTTTTGTTTTTACGTTAACTAATTTGCATGCATGTAAAACAGAGGAGCGTTAAATATGAAAGCGAAAGTGCTTGGACTTTTTTATATGGCCTAATTAATTATTCTTTTCTGCCATTTCTTTGCCTGCTCTATTATTGCTTACGTTATTGTCGAAACTTTCATGCTTTTTGCTTCATTGTAAAATGGCTCTCAGATTGTGATGAAATAAAAGAATAGATTATTGAAAATGAATAATCTTGTATTGAAAATTAAATAGCGGGACGCACTAAATCATAAATTTAAGAGTATTAAGCCGTGTAAACATTATTTTATGCGGTGTGTCAAACGCAGAAGTTTAAAAATGAAACCGAGAGCAAAGTACTACGCTTCTACGCTATTTTTTAATTTTTGTTCTACTATTTCAACGGTGATGATAATTACTGATCGGCCATTTCAAAGCCCATTTCTCGTCTATGAACTTTATCAGGGACGTCGTAAACATTACAATTGCCCAAAGAGCAACCAAGATTTCACTGGTTGTCAGAATTGATAGGAGGTCATGGCAGGATCTGCTGATATCATCTGTTGCACCACTGTTAATATAATACAGCATTGTTGTTGAACAACTCAGGCGAATGTAATATACGTTTATATAAAGACGTAAATCAGTTCAATTAAATGCCACCGTAGTGTAATCGTTGGCTAATGACTCTCGGATGTCTTGCCCTGATTCTATTTCAAGACTAACTATAAAGCGTGCTCGTCCTGTTCTTTATTGCATTCAAAAATGTATCGCGACGGTGAAGTCTACGCGATATACAAGTAGGCGTAATTGAAGTTTAATTAAAATACTCAATACTTATAATGAATTGATGAATGCTAGTTGGGCAAACTAAGAAAGGAAATAACTGTCAAAAGGTAAACAATAAATAAAAGTTATAGTTATATTTTTTTGCTGCAAATTTGACATTTTAGATTAGTGAGTCTAGACTCTCTCTTTTAGACTCTCTCTCTCTCTCTCTCTCTCTCTCTCTCTCTCTCTCTCTCTCTCTCTCTCTCTCTCAGCTTAATTGTGTTGGGATAATTGTTAGATTTCCGAATTAAATGCAATCAAAAACAGTAAGCCTAATTGGTATCATAATAAACCACCACCAGTTGCAACTTTTGAATCATAAAGTTTTACTGAAATTCCTGGAGGCCACGGAGTTTTCAACCTGAGTGTTATTCTACAACACTCACGTAACTATCCTAACTTTAAAATAATTGATATTGGTCTATAGTCGGAGTAAATACTTTAAAAAATGCTTCTGGCCAGGGTCTTCTTTCCATGAATTCAATAAAATATATTTCAAGCTTTTAAATTGAAATCACACAAGCACTACATCGATACCTGTGAGTTTAAAAGCATCTACATTCATCTACGGCAGCAGTATTGCACATAATTAGAACACATAAATGTTATTTAGCAGTGTTAAGTATGAGGCCATAAATTAAGCCGAAAAGTAATAAAAGTAGAAAAATATAAAAATTGATTACTCACAAACAGATTTACAAGCAGATTTACAAGCAGATTTTCAAATAGATTTTGTAACAGATTACTCTTTTTACCAACTCCGAGCTTAATTTTCTCTTACGTATATTTCACTATGCGGTAGGTCGTATTATTGGTCTTTCGTTAAAAATAAGCTTGGTGGTAATAAAAATGCTCAAACGTAATTATTACTAAAATTATGAGCGTCTGGTCGATGCGTATGAAAGACATCAAATGCCGCAAGAGAAATGAAACGATTGTTAAGGACTGTAGCGAGAAAAGAGCCAATAGATGCCGCAACACATCATAATTAATCACTAGGCTCAGCATATTTTCAGCTGATCTCTTTACTAATTAGCGCTTTCATCACAGTTAGACACAAAGATCTTTAAAATAAGGTAGATATGGCATGACTGTTGCTTCAGCGAGACCAGTTTTGGAACAAGAGCGACTTGATTCCCAGCTTGTTCCACTTCTTCAAGTGGAAAACAAAGCATCTTTGTCCGATGTATTGTTAATAGTAGTTTGTGTAATTTAGTTGTATTTAACGCTAATCGATCTCTAAACGGTTTTAAGATGAAGTATTGTTGCGCATTTGGATGTACAAATGCGAGTAATCCGCAAGCTGCAGCACGAGGGATATCCCTTCATAGGTTGGAAATCATATTTTACATTAAAAATTTATACCAAAAATTAATAGGACTAGTCCTACGTTTTTAATAAATTTTTTTGTCAAGACGCTATAAATATGTGAATTGGCTTTATTCTATGTAAAGCAAATTAGGCATGTACAAAATTTACCGACATGTTATGGACGTATTTTAAGCTATTGTTTGCTATCTTTTAAATGTTATTTTAGGCTACTAGTTAATCCTTGATAACGCCAAAGTTTCCATGAACACTTCGCAGGCATGTTTCTTCCAAAACCGTCATCTTAGGCGAATATTCCGATTGATTGAGCTGGTTTTCTGAAGTTTAGGAGTTGTAGTTTTGGACATACATTTTTGTTCATTGGCTTAGATTTGATTCTGCCTTTACGCAAAGAACTATCATTGATTCGATTCGATGTAAAGCCGTGTAATTTCTTGCAATACTTCAGTCTAATTTTACCTAGTAAGTAGTTTATCACAATTTAGACTTAGTTATTTTCATTACTGTCGAGTCTTCAGCTAATTCGGTTAAGTGTTTGACTTGTTGCTTAAGATTATAACAGCTCTAGTCAATAAAATGTGAAGATATTTGTTCATTTTTATTTTCTATTTACGTATGTAAGCAGATGAATAATTACTTGTCTGGAACAAAATGAGTTTTAAGGCAAAGTTATGCATACCTTGATTAAAAATGACAAATTAGCCTGGTCCAGCCTTGATAACGTTGAAAAATTTCCATCGCGCATAATCATGTGACCTCGAATAGAAACTCTAGGAAAAACCCAGTTTCGATTCGCTTATAAATAGCTTGAGGCGTAATTATCATACGACTATGAGTCATGCGCTGCAGTGAAAAGCCGACAGTTTCGATTCGTCAGCACAATTGCGAGCGCTGACTGTTTCAATAGTAAATATACTATTAAAACTTTCAATCAACAATTCAAACCAATATAACTTTATAACATCCATCAACAATCCTTCCTCCGTTTCTTCTAAAGAAATTTAGAACATGTTTAGTTTCTTTAGCGGCTTTATATATCGACTTGAAGTCGATAACTTCACCAGTGATGGTATTCTCCAATCTTACAGGTCTAGGTTTAGTTCTTATAGTTCTCAAGTATTCATGCTTTGGGTTTATATTCCTGTTTGGATCAACCTCTTTTGGTGGATATTTTCTAGGTCTTCCTCTTTTTCTTTTAGTCTCTTCTTCTTCCATTGCTGGATCCACATTCACTAGTCCATTTTCAAGCGTGGTTAATAACAACTCTGTATATCCAGGTTTTGCAGCTGGCTTGTTTCCGGCATTGTTCAAGATTTGTATCAATTCAGTGTCTGAGTATTTCATTTTATATATATATATATATATATATATATATATATATATATATATATATATATATATATATAGGAAAATTAGTTTAAATAAAATTAATATTTTCATTTAAAAAATTAACTATACATAATAAAAATGGCAGACACAGTAGATGGTACATGGCTTTCGAGTAAAGTGAAAGCTTTTTTAACTAGAAAACTTGAAGAGAGGCGGAGCATTGTTTATAAGTTAAAACAAAAGCGAAAAAATACCAAAATTTTGTACTACGTGTGCACTTTGTCTTATGTTACAGTTTCAACTGTGCTAGCAGATTTGTCGACAATTGTCGGATTTCCCTGTATGATTATTACCATACTTTCAATTACGAGTGCATTACTGACATCAATCAGTCTCAAGTTCAATTTGCAGGATAAGAGTAATAAATTAAATGCAGAAATTGAAAAACTAAATAAACTTAACAAAAGATTTGATTTTGTTGTCACTTTCAACGGAAACCTTACAGAGGCAGCCTATAATCAGATTATTTCTGAATTCACATAAAATTTGTTAATACATTTATTAACGAATTTAAATATCGCAATGAACAGTTACGCTTACATCTCAAACTTAACTAGCAGAGAATCTGAAAAGGAATGAAATCCTAAATCAACAAACATTAAATTTTTTGTACTATTACTTTCAAATCTAATTCTTTCGATCTGGGTCTTGATCTCTTACAAGTTTTGAAATAAGTCGCCTAATTTTCAATAAAGGTATACCCTCTTTAGGTGATGCTATTAATTTAGCACGAGCTAGATACATTTTTAAATCAACAATCCTATTTCTCGGTAGTTCTTCAATTACTGAAATAAGTAAATATTTCAAATCAGTTGCGTAAATTTAATGAACGTCAGAATATATTTCTTCACTATCATATAATTTACTATATTCTAAGGTAAGATTTTCCAAATGATTATATCTCCTAAGAAATATTTCACTGTCTTGTTCTCTGGAATATTTTGATATAATGGTTAATACATGAGAACAAATAGCCATTAATTTCTTCCAATCAGCATTATCTTTCATGCTCGCAATCTGATGATACTTTTTGATTACCACATCATATTTTTCACTTGGAAACCGACATTAAAAATTAAATTATGCTTGAATTATGAACCACCATTCACACTGAGTTTCGTATCAACATGGTTTTGTAGATCAAAGTCATTGGCTACTACGTTTTGTTATACTTCTTTTAATATGTCTACTCTCAAATGTTCACCAAATTTGTTACTATAAAGATCGCAGTACCCCTTTGTGATGACCTCCGCATCGGTTTCTGGAGGGTGTTTAACATTTAAAATTCTATTGTTGCTCATATTAATGTCTCCAGGGATTTCTCCTCCAGTTTTGTCAACCTTCATACTGTCGAGTTTATCAACAAGCTTGACAATAGGCCTGAAAATCGTGTCTACATGCTCCATCAAATCGTCAGTTGTTGCGTGTGATTTTCCACCGTTTTTCGATACAGTACTCATTTTATATAATAGAAATTTAAAATTTATTTTTAAAATGTCAAAGTATACAAACTATGGTCTAACGTTGACTAAAGGTCAACTCCGAAAACTAGAGAGCGCATGCGATCATGATAGAGGGGTTAAAATACGAATATCAAAAAAGAAATTATCGGGTAATACGAATCTTTCTCTGACCCAAACTCAAATTAATAAAATAAAAAAGGCCACGTCTGGAATAGCAATGTGTCTGAGCAGAGCACAATTACAGTACATGAAAAAGAATGGAGGATTCCTGCCGCTGTTGGCAGCAGCCATTCCCGCCATCGTGGAAGCAATAGGTGGATTAGCAGGTGGAATTAGCTCTGCAGTGAATTCGACTAGACAGACAAATGAATTGAAGAGACATAATCAAGAATTGAAAAACATAACAAACAACAACTCGGCGCAGGCTTAATCAGTGACGCAATAGCTCCAAACCCCGTTGTAGGTAAAACGCTATCGAATGCATTGAAGAAATTTGGACTCGGTGGGTGTGTCAAGAATTTGAAAGGAGCTCAGTGGGGTAATGGATTATATCTACATAGAACAGGATCAGGAGTTTTTTGGAAAGACAGGGGGAGGCATAGAGGCAGGCTTCCCCCAATTTCTAAAATCGTTCAAAACCATTAAACCTCTAAGTAACTTTGATATAATAGAAAAATGCAAAGAGTTGAAAATAAGAAATTTCAAAGGTGTTTGCATGCGTGATGAATAGAAAGGATCAATTACTAATAACGAATGTCTAATTCTTAATATTGACGATAGTTCAGGAGACGGAACACATTGGACATTCGTCTACAGCAAAGATGGTAAATGTTTATATTTTGACAGCTACGGTTTCGTGTCTACTTTAGAAGTTTAGCGTTATTGTAAAGGAAAATAAAATTATTACAACACATTCAAAAATTCAAGCACCGAACGAAGTCATCTGCGGTCATTACTGCATTTACGTGCTTTATATACTTAATAACGGATCTAAATTTACCGCTATATTAAATGCATTATACGAGAGAAACAATTTAAAATAGTAACTAATACATAAAAAATGGTAGACTCGGGTATTGATTATTCAAAAAAGTATTAGGAAATTATTGGTACAAGCTACGAAAAGAAACATCACGACATATTTCCTACACATATAAGAATGATAATAGCAAGCAGTAGTGGATGTGGTAAAACTAAGTTAATGATGGATTTTATAATGGGAAAATTCGTGTATTACAACAATATAATGGTATACACAACGACGCCATATCAAGACGCATACGAATATCTTAGACTTTGTAATGATGAATCAAAAAAGAAATTTAAAACAAATACTAATATTGTTCCTTTTCACAATCCTGACGAGGAAATTGTTCACCCATCTCAACTCGATAGAAATAAGACTCACGTTGTAATTTTTGATGACGTTATGAATGAAGATCAGAAAGTCATGACTGATTATTTTTGTCAAGGTAGACAAAATAATGTAAATGATGCACCAGGCCAATTTTCATTCAACATTCCATTTTCACATCTATTAGGATTTTCCGATTATAACAAAGTACTTTACAATTTACAGCATACGTTGAGGTTCACTAGAACGTCTGACACATCAGCAATTCATAAAGCGAAGAACATTTTTGAAGGTAAAGTTTCACTAACGGATATTAAGTAGATGGTACCAAGAATAAAACCGTCAGTTGAAATGATAACTTCATTGCGAGAGTCTGTTGTAAGTAAAAGGAAAATTCCAATAAGTTTTAGCAGAAGAACTGACCAACATACTATAGTTACACGAGATGTACAGGAATTTGAATGGATGATCAATAGAGACGCTGTAATGAAAAAGCCTAGATGGATAATTGTTGGATTTCAAACTGACAAATCAAGAACACAGGAACAAAATCCAGCTGTGTTTGATCACCTTAACTTGTGCTTTTGAAAAACCTAACGTGTGCTTTTGTTGAATTGAATGATCAGAGATATCCTGCAGATGAACCGAGAATAAACTTAGTTACAAATGACTATGTAGATTTCTGCGCTATGGCAGATGAATTTAAGAAAGAACACTTTGGTTTTAATCATTTAATTGGAGGTACACAGATCGATATGATGAATTAAAAAAAAGCTATTTCACTTGTAGACTTTGATGTACACATCAGAGTGAAAAAGTCAAATCTGATGTTATGAATATGAAACTTAATTTTAAATGTAGTCAAAATGTTCCAGAACATACTCTTATGTATGTTACGATATTTTCCGATAGAGTGATATACCTAACATCCGATGGTCAGACTCCAATTGTTATAGATTAATAAGTTTTCTAAAATGAAATTGCGTTACAAAATTTTATAACGCAATTTAAAATGTACTGTTTGAAATGTAAAAGGAAAACTTTTTCCATACAGGTGCAAGTGAAGTTAACTGCTAATAATAGAAAATTGAAAATTTAATTTTGTGTAGTGTGTGAAAAAAGAAAAAAGTCTAGATTCATCTCAGGTCGGGGTGTATTTAATCAAGTGTTATCGACAGTTGGAAATACAGTCGGAGAACTACATTTACCTGCCAGACGTGGAGAGTATGTACCCAACGGATCATTTAATGATCTAAATAAGTATTCTTATTGCGGACCAGGCACAAAGTATGAACAGAGAAATCGCGAAAGCTATCAGGGTATCAATGAGTTGGACGGAATGTGTAAATTGCACGATCAGTTTTATACTGCAAATCCTCATACTGCAAGCAGAAATATAAGCGACAAAGCTTTGGCCCATCGAGCATACGAAATTGCTAATGATTCAAGATTTGATAGTCCGCAAAGAAATATGGCTCAGTTAGTATGCCTCATCATGGAAAATAAGACAAAGTATGGTCTTGGAGAGTCAAAAAACGAATAGAGGGGTCCAGCGAAGAAAAAGGTTTGAAGCGAAACGTTGAACTCTTTGAAGATTTGGCTAGAGAATTACACAAACCGATTCGTAGAAAATTTACGAGACGTCAAGTTCATGTGTTTGAAGTTGATGAGATATGGGGAGCAGATTTAATCGATATGCAGGAATGGAGTAGAGTTAAAAAGGGCTACCGATACATGCTTAACGTCATTGATGTATTTTCCAAGTATGCATGGAGCGTTCCGTTGAAAGACAAGAGAGGTGAAACAACTACAGATGCATTTAAACTAATAGTGTCATCATCCGGAAGACAACCTAGACATTTATGGGTTGATCAGGGTAAGGAATTTTACAACAAAAACATGGATGATTGGTTAAAAAGAAACTTGATATCAATAGATACTCTACATTTGGTGAACATAAATCAGCAGTCGTCGAACGATTCAATAGAAGTATCAAGGAAAAGATGTGGAATAGATTTACTGCAGAAAATACGTGAAACTGGATTGATATGATTGATGACTTAATTGCAGAGTATAACAACACGAAACATTCGACCATAAAAATGACTCCCATTGAGGCGAGTAAAAAGGAAAACGAAGCATTTATTATTAATAGTAGGAAATATAGAAATTTGGAGAGTAACGCGAGTCGGAAATTCGAGAGTGGTGACAGAGTTCGAATTAGTCGGATTAAGGGTGTATTTGAAAAGGGTTTCCTACCAAATTGGTCCGAGGAGGTGTACGTTGTAGACAAATTAAAGTATACATCGCCTGTTACATATATATTGAAAGATCAATCTGGTGAGGTATTAGAGGGAAGTTTCTACACAGAGGTACTTCAGAAAATTAATCAAGAATTATATAGAATTGAAAAGATTTTAAAAAGGAAAAAGATTAAAGGTGTGGAACACGCCTTGGTTAAATGGGTTGGTGAAATTTAATGAATAGATTCCCGTAGATCATTTGGAAAATGTTTAAAGAAAGAGTTTTGTAAAAAATTTCGAAATCTCTATAAATATTAATTTTGATTTAAATAAATTTTCTTACATATATAAAATGACAGCTAACAAACTCAAACTCGCAAGTATTCAAATTTCAAAATCTCAACATTGAATATAAATATATTGTAAAGGGATTGAAACTCATAAATACAAAATTTGATAAATCGTATATACTATACGTTGTACAAAATGAGGACGATACCCTCTACAATTATGGTCTACTAAAAAGATTAATTAATATATTACAGAGAAAGAGTTGGAAAAGAACCCTAAAAGATTTGAGGTTACAGTAAGGGAAATCACTTACGGAAAACATAAAGGAATGTTGTATGCAGAGATTGATGGTTGCAATACAGATAGCGATGATGTTGGAGTTATCTGGTTGTAAAGAAATTATTTCCAAACCAAATGTGGTTTCAAAATATTAACGCATGTGTGCAATGAAAATTATCGTTGAAAAAAATTAGCTGTAAATACGTTTTATTTTTATTCACCTAATCTACAATGACCATACGCAAAAGTATATATTCCGTCGTCTGAAATTACTCGCTTGTCATCGTCTGCGCTCAAAGCAACTTTATTAACTTCTTCAGTGTAAACATCGTGCAAGCGAGATCTGACCACGTTCATGCTTCTAAAGTGATCTCTTTTTCAAACAGACAATTTCTATAATCATCATGTGCTATTATGTTTTCAACAACATTCTTTTTAACATCTTTACATTTCTTGTGTTCCTCATCTGCCAATTTATAAGAGTACAGCTTTGCTCTCAATCCAACAAATTCTTCAATTTCCTTTCCACAAGCTTCATCTTTAAACATTCCAATGACTTTGTTATTAATTTCAGTCTTAATACCCGATGGATGAACTCTCGGATAATCGTTAGTATCAAATCTGAGTTCGTCATCACCAGATATGTCTGCGTAAAAATCTTACGTCTGTATTTCATACATCAACGAATCCGTGTCTGTAAATAACAGCGTGGCTTTCACACCGTACATTTTCTTTATGTAATTATATTGAAAGTCGTACATCAAAGTTTTACTTAAATCTAATATAGCCATACCTAGGTAGATTGGCTTATTATACAGCAATTTAGTTTTTCTCATGTGAACGCCAACAAGATTTTCGTCAAATATTATCATTCGATCATAGTATGGCTTTGCAGCTAATTTAACGGCCTTTTCCCTATCATCAACCAATCTGAAATCTATCAGATTTTCAATATTTTCCATTGCCTTTCCAAAAACACTGTTATTCATTAGTTTGAAAAAGTTTTTTTCAAAATCGTTGGCAGCCTTAGTCCGTAGCTGAGTACTTAAATCAATGTAAGTTTTAAGCCACGAACTTTCTTGAAATTTTATGTCTCTGTGTATTCTAGTAATTTTAAGTCCTAAGCTTTCAAACAATTTTAAATTTTCAACATGCAATATATACTTTGTTTCATCATTCAAATTCAGTATCAGTTTCTTCACTTTATTCACTGGTACAATTTCGAGGTCTAAAGGGTAGTCCTTATGGAGATCGTGCAGCGCTGCAGGATATTCCAAGTCAACTTCGAGGATACACTTCATTTCTTTCCAGTTCTCTAGTTCTTTTTCTGTCATCCATTCGAACCCGTGTGTGGGTAGGGGCTTACTCATCGAGTACCCATAAAGGTTATTCGAATCTAGGTATTTGATAAATTTGGAAGGTTCATCAACGTTAAAATTCTCATCCATGTATTTATTATTTGCTTTCGCGTATCGGTGTGAAATAGTGCTTACACCGCCTCTTATTCCATGCTTAATCATCAACAGCATGTCGTAATCACTCAACAATTCGAGTTCAACTTTAGCTAATCTTAAAGCAGCATCCCAAGCTAGTCCTGGTGAATTGTAGTACAATGCTGGATCCAATTTATAGTGGGTCATACTTACATCTCTGAAATTTTCAAAGACATCTTCTAGTAAAAGCACATCGGACAGATTGTACAAATCATGATAATCTCTAAATGTTTTACAACCAAACTCTCTCAAAACCGTATTCGCATGTTCGTAGTCGTCATCACTAATACCTACATTGTTAAGTTTTGAGTAGAATGCCTCCTTTGGCGGTAGTTTAGTTTCATCAAGTCTTTCTATTGAACTAACGTAGTCGTACGGGTAAATTCCTTTTCTCAACAGCAAATCCAATTGCTTTCCAGAGTACTTACTTGCAATATTTTTACACTGATCCTTACTTTGGTTCTTTGAAAGAGTATCAAGACTCGAAGCCATAAATCTAAAGCTATCGATAAACCGTAATTCTCGTTTCACTGGGACTTCTTTACTTGTTTTATTTATGAACTTATCACCCAGCACTTCCCTAGAGAAACTTATGTACTTTTCTTCGTTGCACGGAATACAATTAATGTTTCCACCTGCCAACTTCTTTATAAATAAGTGACTGTCGTATCCAGATAAATTGTGAAAAACTACTGGAAAGAATTTTGGAATCTTGTAATGTAAATTGCAATTATCGTGTGCTGCACTCGGAATTTGCCAGAGATATGACAGTGATCTCTAACACGATCGTTGCCCAGTTAATTTTCACATATATGACACTGTGTTGCTTCATTGCATTTCTTCACGGCAAATAAATCGAATATCATTGGTTTAGGAAACTTGAACTGATTGTATATTTCTTTAGTATTTTTCTCTAACTCGTCAAAGAAAGAATATTTGAGCAACATCATCATCCTCATTCTTTGCAGTAAGCGAGACTGGAGCTTGCGTGCAAATGCTATCATCAAAACATTTGATGTAATAATAGAATGAGCTAGGCGTATGTTTCTGGTATTGATTAGTGTATGACATGCTTGGATCCGGCTGACATGTATCAATGCGATCAATCGGTTTAATAAATGACTCGGAATATGCGTAAACTATGAATGGTACTCTGATCGATTTTTTGTAGTGATTGAATTTCATAAACGTTCCAGAGTCAGGTAACACGATTTTTTGAGCGTCGTGTTGTGAACAATATTCGTTGTGATTATTAAGAGCATTTTCACTTGTGAAACCGTTTAAGCATCTCCTACAGTAATGAATTGCATTGAAATCCCCCCTAGCCATTAAACTATTAAATTTTTTAATCCAGCAGTAATGTTTGTTATCACCTTTTGATATAAGTAACAAATCTACTGCGTTTTGACTATTAAAGTTGAAATCCTTAATGGTATTATTTCTTCTTCTTTGGCCCACGCCTCTAGATTTTCATATCCAAACACATGAATTGATACATTGTTATTCTTTTCAGATATATCAATATTTTTCAAGTTAACCGAAAACTCAATACCATTCCAGTTAAATTCTTCAGCCTGCTTCTTTAATTGTTTATCAATGCGCTCAGAATGTTCATCCACAGGATTGAAGGCTCTAGCTAAACACCTTTTAAAACATTGTTCGTCTTCATTCTTCATATTTATAATAACCCCTTTAACAGCTATTTTTTAGGAAGAGGAATGTAGAAACTACCTCGGAATTGTTGTATTCAACAGTATTTATTTCTAATTTCATAACCCTACGAAATCTCCAATTACTACCCCGCATCTGAAAATTTGCCATTGACTCTAGCATTTTGCCTTTAGCCTTTCCAAACACCTCTGCTGTATCTGTGGAAGGTAGAATTATTTCATTTTTAGAGAGAAAAGGAGCGTCATAAGATATTATTTCCCCAGACTTTAAATCAACCTTCTCCGTTGTACAGGTAAGTGTTAGATTAATTTTTGTCGGAGGATTGTTGATTAATACATCTACCACTTGTGGTTGAATACTGCTCAGAAATGACATTGCATCAACTCCATCTCTACCGTCAATGACATATTGCTTTGTGAATCCTTTTAATGCTGATGTCGTTTCTCTGACGTCATATGTATGTGTCTTAGTCTGGGCGAATATGTTCAGAACTTTAGACTTTACGTTTTAAAAGATTTACTTACCGGCTTTTTAATTTTGGGTGGTAGATAGCTTCCCAGCCAATCCCAATAAGACTTGATAGTTGCCATTACTCCAGTCTTAATTGGTGTAAGAATCTCAGTTTTGATATGAGGTACAGGTGAGTCAAGCAAATTCTCAGAATGTATCTTCGATGAAGGCTTATATTCAGTTGGCTCTAAAACCGGCGCTTGAATATCTGGTACAGGAGAATTAATCAAATCAACAACACCCCAGGTTGTTTGTGATGTCCCGGCCAATGCGTCAATAAGCTCCGCCTGCCTTTCTAAGAGAATAGTATTTTTTAATACCTCGTTCTCTTTGCGACTTGTCGCAATTGTTTCACCGTTTGAGTTTCCATTTTATATAATCAAGAAATTTATTTGAATAGAAATCAACTTTTTTCGGAACTCAACTCGGCTTTTATACTAACAGTCGACGCCTGTAATTGTGCTGACGAATCGAAACTGTCGGCTTTTCACTGCAGCGCATGACTCATAGTCGTATGATAATTACGCCTCAAGCTATTTATAAGCGAATTGAAACTGGGTTTTTCCTAGAGTTTCTATTCGAGGTCACATGACTATGCGCGATGGCAATTTTTCAAGGTTATCAAGGCTGGACAAGGCTAATTTGTCATTTTTAATCAAGGTATGCATAACTTTGCCTTAAAACTCATTTTGTCCCAGACAAGTAATTATTCATCTACTTATGTAATTGTTTTATCTGTTGTTAATTATTATGCAGTATGCTACAATTACAGTATTACTGCTACTCATATACATGAAACATTCTTTATTATTAGGGCTATTTTGAAGTGGCTAAATTATAGAATTGCTTAATTACATGAATGCATAACAAACTCAAGTATTTAATTTTGATAAGTTATACTTTTGAATTGTTGTCAAAGTTGTATAGTTTTTTCGAACTCAAATAATTATAAAAGTACGTATTCTATATAATTGTATATTACACTACTGCGATGTAATTACAAATTTACGGACTTTGAGAGTTTAATATCATCATGGTTTATATGTTTAAAATTAATTTAATTGTTGCTAAGACAAAATAATTTTAACATTATATTAAAAATTAGTCAGCCACGTATATTAGCTGCTTTAAATTAATTATATAATTATATATAATTAAAGATAAATTACCTAAGAGTACTTATATGTCTCTCTGGGCCTTTTTTATGTTGACTGAAATGATGAACTTCTAAATTAAATAAGGTTAAATTTTTGTATATTACTTTTGTGGATGTTTATGTTACAGGTTTCCAAACAAGCCAGATCTACTGAGGCAGTGGATTATCAAGGTTCGATGAGTGGAAGGTATGCCATTGAGTTTAATCAGCCAATGTCCTGATGAGGCAAAAACAGATCCAACTACCAGAATTTCTGGAGCTCGGTTAGAAGTACTTATGTTTTTAAAATACTGTTTTTCTCTATGCACTAGATATAAAATTTATTTATTAGCTTACAAAAATATAAAGATTTAGTAATTATTAATTATATTCTCCCCATGTTGTGTCCGGCTGCTTTAAAGAATTGACCAACCAGTGGCTGCACGTGTTATAGAAGGCAACTAAAGCACTAAGATCCATACTAACGTTAGAAAGGGCATTCGGGTGGTAAGCGGCTAGGCTCCTGAAATTGCTACACAAATTTAAAAGAATGGAAAAGGCTCAAATAGGGGATTGGCTGGTGGTGTGATGTAAGACAGAGAGGATTTGAGGCAGTCTATTGGTATCCCGACCATAGTTAAGCTGGGATTTAAGGGAGAATGATGATGATGATTTCTTACATCTGCTACTCTATTCTTTAATTTCCTTTTTTCTGCATTTCTTTATGTCAGCTTGATCGCTGTTCTAAAACAACTTGCATCTTTCTCAAATTAAAATGCGGTTACTTTTGTTGCTTATGTGTTTTACTCAGTTTTGTTCAGTTTAAATAATGCCCACATCTACTTTACTGGGCAAAGAAAGTTTTACCTATTCAAATGCACCATCATGCTAATGATAATAAGTAGAATAGTTACTGTTGACATGGAATGGATAGTTAAGCCTATGCAATGGGATAAACTTTTGGATTCATTGTCGATTAAATTATACTATATAGTCTAATAGTTTTCGTTTGTGTTAATTGTTCAAGTCTCTTTTAAGCATTAATTTATATTTTATTTAATTATTGCAGGAACATAACTACACGGTATTTACTTCTCGAAAGTGGAAGTATTGATCATTGTATTTGTCGAGTATGAAGAAGAAGCATACAGCTGAAAATTACAAGACAGTGCGAAAAGCGTCTTAAGGTGGAAGATCGTGCATCCCTCAACCAATCCCTCCAGCAGTGGAGGCAGCTCTCCAGGCACTGGTGGGTCTTCGAACCTTGTTTTAAATACAATAACGCAAACTCAGAGTCTTCGCTGGAGCTAAACGAGCGACAAGACGCAGCACTACTAGATGATGAGGATGAAAGCATGAGGAAGGAGGAGGTACCTATAGGGGGGATATCATCTTATCTGTGAACGACAATACAAGGTTTAATAGAGAGGCGAGTGAGGAGGCAAGAAATAGCGAGATTAAGTTACGTAATGAGTCAAATTGTTTTAACAGCAATCAATCAATTTTTCACACAGTACACCATCTAATTCTAAATTTTCGCGTCTCCGTCTCAGGCCAAACTCAAACTGAAACTGAAATCAGAGAAACAAGAACGGGACTCTAAAGATGTCGTATCAGAGGACTCTACTCTCACAGATGCTCAGGCTGGGTCACCTAAGTCACCGCCAGGTGGTCGGTCACGTGACCGACTCTCCATTCAGCCTGCCAGCAGGTTCTAGCTCATCGTAGAGTCCTGGTGCGCAGCCAAGGACGCTCGTAATGCCTCTCTCTCTCTTCACCCGCTCCAAACAGAACAGAGGACCACAACGGTGCCAGTCCTCAGAGAGCGTTCCCGAGACAGCCGAGCAGTGTGAGGAGGACGAGGCACTGGGTGCAGCTGGGTCTCTTCTCCACTGAGACTGTGTCCAGGGTGGACCCAGTACGAGGAGGTCCAGTCTGGGAGCCAGGCCTCCGCGCCCCTCCTCTGAGAGAGCCAAGATAGATGCGTTCATACACAGGCACAATCTGACTGAGATCAGCTCGGGGCGTACTGGTAGCTACTGATCTTATCAGTGCCTAGATGATAGCTACTTATAATTATCATTATCTAGATTAGATAAGCCCAGGACGTGTTGAATTTTTATTAATAATCATTTCACATCTGCTCTTGGTCATGTTAGAATCAGTTTAATATTATGAATTTAATATTTTGAGGTTTGATTCCATTAGCGGACTCATGTAAATGTCGCTAAATCCATGAACAATCAATCCAGATCGAGTCCTTATGGCTTTTCCTATGTGTTCTATTAGAGGCAAAACACGTGATTGTAGAAACGAAGAGTCACTATGTCTATGTTGCCAGTCTAATTGGCTGTGAGTTTTCTGTGTGCCCTGTGCATGTTTCTTCATCATCATCTTCCCTTGAATCCCAGTTTAACTAGGGTCGAGATACGAATAAGCATGAAATTTGTGGCGTGCATATATCGAAATTTTTTCTAATTCTTAAATATTAACCATAATTACAGCTCTGTCATCTGTCCACTTTAAATTTGGCATATTTCTAATTTCTAATTAAACACTTTTCCTATATAATAACTTTTTATTTATCTATTTCTATTAATGAGGTAATCCCATCACAAATGGCAATACCTTATCCATGCCTTAATGTTGCTTATAACTTGGTATTCATATGGCTTCTGAGGTGGTTTCCCATTGACTTCCTCAGTTAATAAAACTATATTGGAATAACTTGAATTTTGTTTTGTCTACTGGAAAGTTGTGCAAACTCATATTTAAAATTCAAGAATCACAAAATGCTTATTTGATGGTGCTATTTTATGTTCTACAAATGTAAAAGTCATAACTTGCTCGACATTGGTATTTGTTGTATTATAATTATGTATGTTTTTAATATTTTCCATCATTGATACGATTACATCCTTATCCTAACTATGATGTAGCCTTTACCTTGCAAGAAATTTGGCTTATGAAGTGGTTTGCTTTTGCCTTCCTCAGTTCCTGCCTAGTTGCCTCTTATAACACTTCAAGATTACACTTGTTTTATTCTTCAGTGACCCAGAATATTTTACTCTCAGATCAGCACGGCTCGGATTAGAATAGAATAGAAAATATGTTTATTTTTTCAGCAAAGACACAAAATGCATGATCGACATACAATGCCTCAACAGCAATTACTTCATCTATAGCGAGAAAAAATGATAAGATACAGAGTATCTTATCTAGCTGATTACCGTGATAATTATGCTACTTACAGTTCTTAATAAAGATAGTATTAGTTCACAGTTCATAATACATATAAAGTTGAACTTATAATCTACATGTATAAGCAGAGCTAAATGACTAATAAAATAGAAATGAAAACACCCAATAAAAATGCAATTCGAACCCACGTGGATTAAATTCACCTCGGGATATGTCATTTAAAACTTCATGACATTACACCTGCGCCATTAAGACATTCTACATATATATATATATATATATATATATATATATATATATATATATATATATATACACACACATGCATATTTCTTTTCTACACTTCCATTTGATTGAAAGAAGATATTTACAAAAGTAAGAAAAAAAGCTTTTAAAATTACAAATTTCACACAATTCTTTCATAAAATTTTGATGCTACTGCATGTAAATGAAGCCAGGACAATATATACTTAAGGTGAATATTAATTAGTTTTCTATAATGTATTGCATAAATTTTATGTATACATTTTAATTTCTGACAGCTCGGCCGGGAATCAAACGTAGAGGTTTTATAATACACAGCAGAACTTGTCATGTCAAATTTCACTATTGTAACTGACCACTCAACGCACTGAGCTGTTTGAAATTCAAAGAAATAATAGGTTGCAGTTATAAAAAAGCTACATGCTTAAAGAGATTATGGCTATCAAGATTAAACACGCATAATAGTGAAATGATCAACTACGTTGATATCTATCACTTTTAAAACCATATGTTTAATCTGTTAGGCAATTTAATCCATTTTCAGTAAGTCCAGTGAATGTCCGAGATTTTTCTCTCAGATCAGCGCGGCTGGGATTCGAACCCACGAGGGTTCAATTCACCACCGGAAATAGAGCGAGCAATTTAAGTAATTTAAACATACAAGACAGAGCGAGAAATTTAAGTAATTTAAACATATAAGACAACAAACAAGTCTGCTGTCAAGTGAATTTTGTTCATCCTAATAATCAGACAGATCATATATGTGCTGGTAAAGTATTTCATTTCAGTTGAAAAACTTTAAAATTAGTTAACAACTTCATTTTTTATGCCTTTAAATAACTATCAACTGATATGGTTTTCCACTGGTGATCATCACCATGGTGATGCAATACAAAATTGGTTGTTGGCATCTGTGCAAGTCTTGTACTCAATGTTTACAATTGTTGAGATAGCCTTTGCCACTTCAATTGTTTTTCTTTATTCTATGGTTAGACATGATTGTCAGCCCCACTATTGATACCATAAGGTTATATGCCAGATATATGTTCATCTTCCTTCACAGTCTTCTGTTAAAATCAACAACTACACAATATTATTGAGAGCAATTTCTTGTAGCCTGGATGGATGAAGCTTTATGAAGGTATGAAACATTATGAAGAGATAAAGCATTATGAAGGGATGACGCATTATGAAGGGATGAAGTAATACGATGAGATGAAGCATCATGAAGAGATGAAGCATCATGAAGGGATGAAGCATTATGAAGGGACGAAGCATCATGAAGGGATGAAGCATTATGAAGGGATGAAGCATTATGAAGGGATGACGCATTATGAAGGGATGAAGCATCATGAAGGGATGAAGAACTTTAAAGAGTTGAAGCATTATGAAGGGATGAAGCATCATGAAAAGATGAAGCATTATAAAGGGATGAAGCATTAAGAAGGGATGAAGCACACTGAAGGGATGAAGTGCATGCATTGGAAATCGTTCATCCGATCGTTTATGTTTTAATTGCAGGACTCCGAATCGAACACCAACCTACCGAGTACGAAGTCGACGGTGTTTGACAACTCATGCAAGTAGAAGTACAGTAAATTAAACTGTTTATGACAAAGAAAGATACCAACATAAAAATCTACTTGCAAAACAGATTTCTGACAGTATAGTGTCGCTAGAGATTTGTCGTCTATTACAAAATATAATAACATAATCGACAATGATTACAGTCGTGTAGCCTTCCTATACAAATCTGCACGTAACAGTGACGCGCAATATCTCAATGCTTCAGCGATACTGGTGGAATAATATTAAATCATTCCAAACGTTCGGCATAGGCTGGCATTTGCTGATTTGTTCATTGAAAAGTTTAATTGTATGTCTATATATGTCTTTAGAATCATATTAGATCTACAAGTACGTATACAGGAGGCGAGGACTGAAAGATGTCATTACCAGTAACAATTACTTTGCAATGTAGACACAGGAATTTGAATACGAAAAAATAGTAATGAAATATTTGAAATTTGAATACGAAGCGATGTTGTGCAATTTAAATTCGCAGTATATCGTAATGCCGCTAATTGGGAAAACTTTACGAATCAAAAGCCTTCATAACAGAAAATTGTAGCTCACATAATAAATACACACACACACACACACACACACATATATATATATATATATATATATATATATATATATATATATATATATATATATATATATATATGTATATATATAAAGACCCACTCATATGTGGAAATGAAGAGGAAGGCGGAAGACAGAGAAGAGTGGAGCGTTATATACCATGAACCTGCCAGTAGGCAGTGCACTAAGAGAGTGAGAGAGATGCTAAAATATCAAGAGCCTACTACAAATGCAGATCTAAAGACAGAATTCTACTATATTTACTACATTTAGTAAATATAGTAGCATTTAGCTGTTTATAATGCTACTACGCTCACTAAATTTAGATTTAAAAACTGTTACAAATTCTAAAAGTCATTTTAAAAAAGTATTGTAACTGTGCATGTCATTGATCAATATACGATGTTACAAAACTAATTCAATACAGTAGGATTTAATTTCATGCATTACTATGAGATATGAAACTATTCTATGCAAAGCCAATATGATAGAATATATAGGACCATGCAATTTTATAAAATAAAATAGAATTTATTAGCAAACATAATAACCGGCAATTTTCACAGAATACATACACTGAACCAAACTTCAAACAAACAATTCTTTATTTACAATAATAATTAATTCACGAGTGGACATATTTAATTAATAGATTAATCATTTAACTGAGTCAACGAATCATTGAATCAGTCAAACAAATTTATCGATTAATAAGATTTTTATATTAAATATTGAACTCTTGGTCAATCATTAGAAGAAGACATACTAATTTGTTTGATAAATGAAAAATAGTCGAGTTACAAAATGAGCAAAACCTTTGCCGAACAATGTAACTTAACAGATGTAAAAATTAACATGAATTTAAAAAACAAATTTCATACTTTAAGTAAAAGCAATGGCGAAAGATGAGTGCCCAATTAATGAGTGTCCGACTGCGGATTAGTCGGTTTGTAGTTCAAATCTTCAGCATCATTCATCATCAATGCCGCGCATATGTAAATGAAACAATCCCCCAATATTGCTCTTTCTTCAGTATTCCGTCAAGTGGCAGGTTCAAGGTACATATTCATACTCAGAGTCTGCTTTCTCGTTCCATATAAAGCTCTCCGTCCATTAAAGAGTTAATCCCTTCACAAATAGCTATGCCATATCTACACCTTAATGTAGTCTATGGCTTGGGAATAATATGGCTGCTGATTTGGTTTCCCGTTGCGTTCCTCAGTTAGATGGAGTAATTAAATTTAATTCTGGAGACAAATTTCATGGTAGTTTGGTTCCATCTGATTTCCTCATCTCCTGCTTTTGTCGCCTCTTCTACGTACACGCGGCAGTTCTTTTGCGGTTGCCCTATTCTGCAGTGGTCCTAACCACACATAGGCTCAAAACGGAGTCTATAATGTGGCCTGTAGCTTAGGATAAATATGATTCCTGAGATTGTTTCCCGTTGCCTTCTCAAGTTTTGCTTTACAGCGTCTTATAAAATGTGCCATTAACGGTTGGTCTATTCTTTAGTGTCCCGGACATAACACGACATATGCCTTCAAGACTGTGTAAAATTCTCAACTATCGCGGATCCGCATATAAAAATTCGTAAATTCAGTATAAGCCATTTTGAATACATTGTCTTTAACTCGGTACGACTCTAAGAGCCTGGCTGAGTTAAAACAGTGGTTTAAACCTCAATAGTGGTTTAAACCACGGAGTAGTCACAATTTGGTATTCCGTAAGCCTAAAACCGTCTTTCAAATGTTGCGCCTCTCTTTTAGAAGGTATGATGTCTTATTCACGCTAAGATAACAACATGGCATACAACTGTAGAAGTATGTGAAGGAATTATATGTCATGGACCTGCCAATAGGCAGTGCCCTGGTAGAGAGTTAGAGAGAGAGAGAGAGAAATTCGAGACTGATAGCTTAATTAACAGTGATTCATCTGGAAGCAATTAATTCATAAGAGAAACTCTAGCCTGGTGGAACGTGACTATCTGATTAGACGTAATACTCTTCCACAATTCTGCCCATATATAGGGTCGAACGTGTTACATAACGATAAGCGTTAGCAGTGAATTTGACACCGCGCCTGAAGGCATTTACCTCCTCGTCTAGCCTGCAGGCATTTGCCTTCATGCCTCTAGCTTGGCGTGCCTTAACGCGTTACATAACGTCTAATGATTTGCATAAACTGGCTGAGACATTCGTTCCTGTAAATTTATAATCTATTTAAGTCATTAAGTTTATTCTTGCAGGAGAAAATAAACGTTGCAAATGAATTGAATTTTTCACTACAAGTAAATTGCAGGCATCCTGTGTCTGTTTTCCTTTGTTTTATTCAAGTGTTAGATTGGACGACTCATTATTCCATGAAAAATTGTTAGCTTCTTGCATTAATAAACTAATATTTTTAGTGATAGGAGACTAGCGTTTAATGCAAACTGTCAAATGGTAAAGCGTGAATGTTAATTAATGGTATTGCATTATTTGTTTTACTTTATATTATATCATGACATGTATAACAATGATTGGTGTCTATTAATATTAGGGAAGCCCTTGACCATGGAAAAAATCCTAATCCTATAATTAGAATATCTTTAGTCAATTCATTATAGATTTGAACTAGCTCACCACTGGGACTAACGAGCTAAACCAAACAATCTTAATTAGTTTTCTGCTCATTAAAAGATCTCAGGAAGAGGGCACCTGAAGCACAAAGTTTAAGAACATTACCATAGAGGTATGGTTCCCATCCTCTTCGTTATTACAATATAGACAAGTAGTGAGTAAGATAAAGGTTTATAGTGTCAGTGACCTTATTAGTTGTATCCAGAAGAGTTTAAGTGTTTGTGACGTGAAAGAAAGAACTTCCCAGAGACATTATCATTGTCAATCACGTAGTAGTATTACATCTAACCGTGGAAAGACACGTCTTCTTCTGGCTTAATTTTTTTCGTTTTCTTACTATTTTCTTTAAAATTTAAGTATTAAATAAATAGTAATATTTTAGCTTTGTTTATTCTACATTTTTTGAAATTACTAGGAAAATGCATTATTTTAGAGATACTTGCGCTAAATAAATCTCTGATAAGATTCAGGGACTGACGAAGGCAACAGGAAACCACCTTAGAAACCATACTTTTCCCAAGCTATAGGCTACATATAGTATGGATAAGGCATAGACTTTGTCAAGGGATTAACTTGTTGATCTAAGGAATGCTCTTATGGAGCGAGAAAGCAGACTTTGAGTGTAAATATGTACCTTGAACCTGCCACTTTGCAGTGCACTGAAGAGAGAGAGAGATTCAGCATAAGCTATCAGCAGATGTGATAAGTGTCAACAGCTCGTCATAGCTGCTGTGAAAGAGTCAACAGCATCTTATAGCAGCTGTGTCAGCACTGCACAGCAGCTGTGATTAAGTGATTGACCTACTATAAATTCTGAAAGAAATCTCTGTCAGTCCTGCGGCCTGGTCGATATTGAAGACGACTGGACCTCCCAACATTAGAGAGACTTATCCTTAAACTGCTTACGTCTAATGTTGCTTCATACATAAATATTCGGCTTACAAAAATGAGATTCATTTACCGCTGCCTTGCTCGCTTTGAACATATTTATTATCGAAAATTCTCTAATGCATTCACGCAAGGCATTTGTGAAGGAGTCAAACTCTTTTGATCTATGCCTGTGAATACTCGAGTATTTATATATTCACAATGCTTTAAAAAACCGGCGCAGATAACAGTGGCCAATTAGCAGGATTCGTGATTATACGAATAGCAGAGTTGATATAAGTTTGCACACCTGCTCATAAGTAGTGAGTTCTACTAGTGAACAAAGATGTCAAACTGGGGGTCAACAGATGAAGATATTTTCATCGAATGACTCAAATTTTCTCACACTCAACCCTTATCAATCTTTAAGTCCTAAAATATAGATTTGTACACTATTCTTCTAGTCAATAATCTCTATTACTCTTCAGTGTCGCGGACACAACATGGAAACTTTAAGTACGGAAACTTGTTGTGAATACTTTATATTATGAATATAATAAGCCAGTTCTGTCTGTCTGTCTATCGGTCGGTCTGAAGTAACACCGACTCCAGCGCTGGCGAGTACATGTAGAAATTTAATCGCAGCGTTATATTTAAAATTCCTAAATCAAACACCTCTTTCATATATAAGAAACTTTTAGATATTGATTTCTTGATAGGCGTATAGTACAGTGCTTGAATATCCGCCTTAGGATTGAGAGGTTGGGGTTCAAATCAGTATTAATTATCCACAACTCAAGCACATACTTGTTTTGAGCACTATATAGACCTTTTTACAAAAGATGTTTACTTTGAAAAATCACCCTATATATTTTTCATTAACATAGCATAACATAACGACACTAGGTCAGAAAGCACAACTGCTTGTTTGAGACCCACATAAAACAAAAAATGAAAAATAAAACTTACCTACACATATTGTATAGCATAGCATACTTTACTTAATAACCTGTACTAATACAGGAAACTAGCACACCTGTACACTAACAGGTACTAATACTACACAATATGCTAACACTTGTCAAAATACAACATACCTAGGCCTACACCTCCTCAAAAACACACATACTAAGCATTACAGCAAGAGACAATATCCATTTTATACAAAAAGCTAAATAAACTATATAAACTAGAGACGGGACCCGAACCGAACCCGAACCCAGACTCTGGCCGAACCCGAACCGAACCCGAACCCAGACTTCGTCCAAACCGAACTGAACCAAATTCTTGTAGTTACGTTCTTCTTCACCAGCCTGACATTAAATAAAGATCGTAAGAACAATAAAAATATATATTAGTTTTTGCATTTACATGTCTTACAGTATCTAACAGCATATATTCACGTAAGGCTGGTTCCGACACAAATTTTAAAGTGGTAGCGGTACAAAGGAATGGTAGCGGGAAACGAGATGGGCCTACAGAAGATAATGCATTGAAATATGGAATGAAGATTAATATCAAAGGGACAAAAGTGATGAGAGTATTCCATAAAAATCTTAAAATGCTTGACTCAATCTAGGTGGATTTGTTCTTGCTAAATTCAATTATGATTTTTTTCTAATTTTAGTGTGCTACCTTAATATTTTTGCAGCCAGATTTACAAATGATTATCTATGACATTCTATATGTGTTAAGACTATCTGGAGTAAGTAATTTAGCACCATAGCAATACAATAATTTCATAACTATTTTCGTAACTTCATAATTGATCTGAGAGTTTCAAATTTGAAACCCTAAGGTAAATTATGAAGCTTATTAATGGTCAGTTGATAGCAAGCGGCGTATAGGCCTATTATGATCATTTTTCTATGGAAGTACACGTGTTTACCAAATCATCTTTATTTGACAATTTTATATTAAAAATTGCACTTTGTCTCTGAAATATTGGATCAAATTTTAGCCAACACATTTCCACTTAATTATAAACGTATCTAATTTATAGGCCTATAGTGACAAAAAAAATTTTAAATTTGATGAAGCATTCTATATGCTCGTTATAATCAAGGAGAATATTTCAGATACAGTAATAAAGCTAAATATCTATATTATGAACATTTGTTGGTCAACCTACAATATTTTAAGAAAGGTACAGGAATAAATACCACTTCTCTCCATTTTTCATTGTCATATTTTTACCCAGGTGAAAAAATATGGCAGCTATTATGACTTAAGGAATTTTTAAGCATATTTACCATAAACCACATTATACATGTTTGCATAACCATAATTATTATAAGTAAAGTTAAACAATTGCAACATTATCCAAACCAAACCTTTCGAACTCGAATCGAACTCTTGCGAGTTGGAAAGCAAGCCGAACCCGAACCGAACCCGAACCATTGTTAGAACCGAGCCCGAACCGAACCGAACTTTCATTTTCAACGAATCGAACCGAACTCTCAAATTGTCAACTGCTAGCCGAACCCGAACCGAACCGAACTTTCATTTTCAAAGAACCGAACCCGAACTCTGGAAATTCATAAAATTCCCATCTCTAATATAAACTCTACTTAACTATCAAAACCTATACACTTTTATAGGACTGGGCAACCCCGCAACTCAGCCTATTACTTTTCAACTACTATTTCATACCTTTCCCTACAACACTTTATGTACTTATCATGTCTATTCTTAAATTGATTGTTAGGTAAGGCCTCAACGACCTCCTCTGGCAGTCCGTTCCAAACACCAACAACTCTCTGACTGAAAAAATGTTTGCGTATCTCAAGCCTACTTCTAAACTTAATTAACTTGTATTTGTGTCCTCTAGTTCTGTTATTATTTGCTAATTGAAACCAATTGTTATAATTTACTTTACTGAAACCATTAAGCATCTTATAAACTTCTATTAAATCGCCTCTAACCCTTCTCTCTTCTAAGGATATTAATCCAGTGTATTTAAGCGATTTTCATAATTGACATTACTACATTTCTTAATTAATCTTGTTGCTCTAGCTTGGACTTTCTCTAATTTCTCTATATTTTTCTTAAGATAGGTACACCATGACTGAACACAATATTCAAATTTGGGTCTAACCAATGCCTTATATAACTTTAATATGTCTTTTCTTCTACTTGCTTTTTTTATTATACCTATAACAGCATTTGTACTATTGGCAGCTTTATTACATTGCTCACTAAATTTTAATGAATTATCCACTATTACACCTAAGTCTCTATCAGAAGTAGTATTTTTCAGTATTTTATTATTTAAAATATATTCTGTATTTAAACTCTTTTACCTATATGCATTATATTGCAATTATCGCTATTAAATTCCATCTGACATTTCTAGACCAATTTTGTAATTTTAATATGTCTTCTCTTAGAACCTCTGCATCTGCTTTATTATTTACAATTTTTGCTATTTTCGAATCATCTGCGAATTTACTAACTTTTGATACTGTGTCTATGTCTATGTCGTTAATATATATCAGAAACAGCAGAGGACCTAAAACAGATCCTTGTGGAACACCACTTTTCACCGCTGTCCATCTAGAAAATTCTCCATCAACACAATACATGTCATACTCTTTGCCGTCTATCACTTAACCAATTACCTTTCCATCTAAGAATATTACCCTGTATACCGTGTGCCTCTAACTTTCTTAATAATCTATTATGGGGTACTTTATCAAATGCTTTTGCAAAATCTAAATATAACACATCTATACAATTACCTTTATCTAATTCACTTGTAATATTTTATAAAAAGTATATTAAATTTTTTAAACAGGAACGTCCACTAATAAAACCATGCTGACTATCATATATTAGGTTGTTTTTGTCTAAAAAAGGAAATAATTTTATCTTTAATTATTCTTTCAAAAATTTTCCCTATAATACTGATTAAACTAATTGGTCTGTAATTCTCTGCCTTGTTCCTACTCCCTTTTTTATGTAAAGGGACTACATATGCATCTCTAACGTCTTGAGGTACAGACCCTGTTTCTAAAGTAGCCCTGAAAAGCTGTACTAATAGTGGAGCCAACTCTTCTTTTAGTTCTGCTAGCAATTTTCCATGAATTTCATCAGGACCTGTGCTTTTACACACATTTAATGAACTTAATTTTTGCATCAGGATATTATTATCTATCTCAATTTGCTTTAATGCCATATCATCACTAAGCTTGAATATTTTATTTGGTATAGGCATATTTAATATATATCTCTACAAAACAGATGTGAAATAATTATTTAAAAGATCAGCTACGTGTTGATTATTTTCTATCATAATTCCATCTTTGCCTTTCAATGGGCCAACTCTTTTGTTCACTTTTTTGTTTGTATTTGAATAGGCAAAGAAACGTTTCGGATCAGTTTTAATATTATTAGCTAATTTTTCTTCAAAATTAACCTTAGCTCTCCTATTTTCAGTTACAGATTTATTTCTTAAATTTTGATAGTTTCTGTTTAAATTTTCATCATTGTTACTGTTTTTACATAAATTCCATGTTGCTTTCTTTGCTTTCCTCGTGCTTTTAACCTTTTTTGTAATCCATTTAAATCTATCTTTACTTTTAGCTTTTAATTTAATGAAATCATTTCTAATCAACTTGAGATTCACACTAATGCAACTCCATAATTCATCCACATTTTTACAATTATCACCATTAGAGAACAAATTATTACTCCTTACATACATTCTAATTTCATCATAATTACCTTTAAAGTAATCATATTTCCTCACAGAAGTTTTGTTTTCCCAGTTATTTTTAACATTAAATTTAATAATTTGATGATCACTTGATCCAAAAGGCTAACCAATTTCAAAATCTTGAATAATATCATCGGAACAGAAAACAAGATCTAGAAATTTTTTCCCCTCATTGGTTGGAGGCGCCACCGTGTAATGATTAACTTGATTGTTTTGCGGTTGGCAACTGCAATGTAATTATGCATTCTAAATATGTAACATATCCCCTCTAGATATTCCATGTCGACATGTATCGAATGTAAATTGAGACATATGTTTATCATCATTTGATAAATAATTGAAATATATATTTTTTAATTTTTTAATACCATTCTGTTAATAAATGAAGAAATACATTGTGAATATATTAAGAGATTATACTGAATATTGCCAGCCATCAATATAAGCACACACCCCTCCCAACCCTCACACCAATCCCCCACTAGTCTTTGTTTATTATGTAAACAGAGCTACCACTACATTCATATTATTAAAGGTCTATACAAGTATATAGCTATTGTGAAATTCGACATCTACTACTACAGCATATAATTAACTACTTTATGATTATCAGCTTCAAGTACTTGATATAGCTATTTTATTGATTGTTTTGAAACCAAATTATTTAGTTAATATCAACCAACATTATGCTAACATTAATCTATCAACAATAATAATAATAGTAACACGCATTATAGTGAAATGATCAATCGTGTTGATATCTATCACTTTTAGTACCACATGTTTAAACCGTTAGGTAATTTAGTCCATTTTCCGTATAACCAGTCCTGTGAATATCCGATATTGTACTCTCAGATCAGCGCGACCGGGAATCGAACCCTGGAGAGTTCAATTCACCTCAGCATCTGTCATTTAAAACTTCAGGACTTTACCTTGCAGGCTTGCACCTCTAACCACTCCGCTATTGAGACATCATCGCTAAAGAAGGCGGTCCACAGTTGCGATTTGGTTGTAGAACTTTGGTACTAGATACGATTTTCAGTCAGTCAGATTTCTTACCCCGGGGCATAGGGTATAGGTTGACTGAAAGTTCAAATTAGTAAATCCTACAAAATATATCATTGAAAACTTTCATCAAAAAAACAAATATAATAGAAAACAAATACTATATGTAAAAAAATATATAAAAATATAAAGCTACAACGTAAAAACATAAGAACATAAGCAATTTTTGTATTTTTAAAATCACAATTTATTATAATAGAATTGAATTGTGGTCCGTTGCATGCTATTAGTCCTCTTTCATGCTTCATATCCGGTGTATAACCACCTACAGTATGGTATTATATACTGTCAGTAGGCTGCTGCACCGTTTGTACAAAATACATACTAACACATCACATTCCAGTATGTAATGTAGTCAGAATGTTAAGCGTTAAGCGAAACTTGCATGTCTGGGCTTGCAGACTTGCACAAACTGAAGGTATCACGGATTCGAGACCACCACGCTAAACAGAGTTTCAAACATTAATATTAGACCCTAACATTGACCATCTTAAGACAGTCTGTCTGGTTTCGCTGTAGCCACGAGTTAACAGTCTTCAGTTCAAACCCATGGTATACTAGTCATTGATTTGCTGGCAGTATACATAGATCAACGTTTGCAATAGAATTTTATATTGCGGCTAAAAAATAATGTGTCAATTCTCCCTAAGGATTTAACATACATTTTCTCATCAAAAGTCGTGAAAAGTTATTTTCCTCTTTCAAATGCATTTTTTGTTTTCTGCCTTGGTTGGCATTGAAAGTAGCTTTCATAGACATTTTTTATAAAGGTAATAGATGTATACGGGGTTACAGATTGCCGGTCTTTCTCTCCTAATTTAGAAATTAATACTACAGACTGGACTAATCTTAGACAGTCAGTGAAGTTTATATTAAAACCTGGATTGCGTAACGTAATCTAACTGTACTCGATTGCAATCTGTATAGACTGTGATTCGCGGAATAACTCAAGATTATTTGTTATTCTAGATCTGCAGTATTAAATAAGCTATCCTCCTGCAGAGGATATTCATGGAAACGTGTTTATGCAAACTGGATTATATGCAAATTATTTTATTCTTAAATCAGACAAACGTTTTTATCTGGATTTAATGTGCACGTTACCAATTCAGTATAATGTACAGCTACCCAGTTCAGTATTATTGTTATGATTATGAATAATTAGTAGGCCTATATAATTATTGGTGTTGTTTTTATAAATTATTACCAAGTAATTATTCCATTATTAATAGTAATACATTAATTACACTCAGCAAAAAAACACTCGAACAGTTTTATCGACTATTTCTTATAGTTTATTATTAACAAAATTAAACGCGCATTATGGTGAAATGTTCAACTATGTTGATTTCTATCACTTTTAATACAACATGTTTAAACCGTTAATCCATTAGACCATATTCCGTATAACCAGTCCTGTGAACGTCCAAAATTTTACTCTTAGATCAGCGCGGCTGAGATTCGAAACCATGAGGGTTCAATTCACCGCAGTATCTGTCATTTAAAACGTCATGACGTTAACCTTACGCTATTAAGACATTCCAGAACAATAGTTTTATTAATTCATAATTTCTGCTCAAATAAAAGTTGAAATTGGTTAATGTTGTCAGTCTTGCACGTGAAGATGCTAGTTCCCTTATAGTGTCCAGAAGTTCGTACTCTGACAGTAGGGGCCTAATAGTAAATTACTCTCCACATATTTAACTCTTTTAAGAACATTTGATTGAATAGAGGAGAGCAAACATGTTGAGGTTTTTACTGTAGGTATAAAACGTTCATGATTTTTAATTTAAAAGAGGTTGTTGTAAAAGAACATTGTAATTTTCAAATGTTCTCATATTATTTACTTATTTTCTTTTATTTTCTTGGTAAAGTAAATTGATGACCTTCATGGAAGCCTTTTACTAAATGCGGCATACATTGGGGAGGAAAAATTGTGATCAATGGGTGGGGGGCAAACCTCAAGGGTAGGGCGTTTGCCACCAATATCGTGTTAAAATGGCTAAGATTTCACTTACGATCATTGAATAAAAAGCCATACATCGTAATAGCTCTGATTTTATTTAGTAATTTAATGATTTCTTGACTTAATAACAAATTGAGTCAAAATCTACCCGAGCTGTGCTCTAGTTGCTGAAGAAGAGACCATCCGTACGATGCACGTGTCGTAAAGGGGGACAAAGCCATAGCATCCAAATCAACATCAGAAAGGGCATTTGGTTAGTGAGAGCCTGCCTTGAGAGCCTGCCATCCAGAGATTGCTACAAAATTTTCTAAAGCCCGACCCTGGTTAAACTGTAAATTGGGATTCAGAGGAGGATGAGATACTGATGATTGACTAATGAGTAAAGGCATTAATTAATAATTATAGGAAAAGACTTTATTATTTTACGATTGTATACCTTTAAGTCACGCATTTATAGCTTGACTGTTTAGCCAACGCAATAATTTAATTACTAACAAATAGCATATAGACATTTTTAATAATTACAAGGTCGGCTCGACAGAACGTAACAGATTTCTTGATTATATTATTTCATAATCAGTCGCCAGATGTAGGTAATTCAGTCAGGACCTTATAAGACCTGTCTCTTCCGGTACATTTAACAAGCTCTCAATGAAAATCGTGATCCTGAATATTCCACATTGATTCGACCTGCCTATAAAATAAGCAATGAAATCACTTGAAGTTGACACATGGCCTCGGGGGATTCGATAAAATACAGCTTAAACGCTATGCAAAACTACACACAGATTTGACTTTAGCATTTGCTAGCAGTTTCTTAAACAGGATCGATATGTAACTATTTTATGTTTTTCCATTACTTCGATTAATCATAGCCATACCAGTGTCACATTAATAAACATAACCTACTAGGCTCTGATTATACCTCTGAATCCTCTGACATTGACGTCCCTGACATTGCCTTATGGCGAGGAACCTGACGTTAAATTCTTATTGATTGATTCTGTGTTATAATTCTCTTTCTTCGACCGGTACGGGGTTTGAACCACAATCACTCGAAAGCGATGTCAGTGAAGGACGTTGAATATGGGAAGAGCAAACGACTAGACCTACTGTACGAAAAATTGGAAAATTACTGAAATAAGCGAGTAAAATTGTATTCGAACTAGTGGAAATTAACCGAATTGATTTTCAGATGATAGTGTTACAGCTAGCACTTGTCAAAGGAAACGTGGGGAGGAATCCTGAAGTGTTGAATGAACAAATGGCTAATCAATTAACACTATGGGGAGGATGAGGACTATGTATTGTGAGATCAATTGCATAAAATAATATAAAATAGAGAGAAATAGATCTAAAAGGAAATTAGAGAAATAGTATAAAATTACTTTACTATTAATATACTGATCAATACACTAAAGTCAAAGATTGAGTTGAAAAAAGCCAGAGTTCTTCAATCAATTGTTCCAATTCGGTATAAGTAGCCTACTCTGTTTTGCGAAATTGTTGAAATAAAAAAATTATCATAGATTGGGAATAAAATGGAAGAAACCTAATTTCATTGTGTTGAAAGAGTATAGCTAGTGTATCTCTGTCTCTGTCTTGCTTTCTCTCTCTCTCTCTCTCTCTCTCTCTCTCTCTTTCTCTCTAGCATTCTGTCAACTAGCAGATCCGAGGTACGCATTCTTACAGTTCGTTGGCTTTTATGCTTCGTAAGCAGCACTTCGCCGAACAATACATAATCCTTTAAAAGGCTGCGCCTTATTCACATTTTAATTCAATCAACAGCTTGTGAAAATATAACTGCTGTTTTTCAGTTGCTTACCTCAGATCTTGCTTAGTCATCTCTTACGGTTGATTGTGTCGTTTGTGTCGTCTATTTTTAACTTATTCTTGAGTGATCCGGCCACCGCACAAGAAAACATAGTTTAAATCTCAACATATTTTGTGTCTAGCCAGATGGCCGTTCCGATCACTAAAAAATAGTTTTCACCTACAGCTCACCTAAACAAAATTAGTTTTTCAAATAGCACAAATTCCATTTCTAAATCAATGACCTACTTCTTCTGGTTTCAATGTCAATTATCTCCTTTAAGGAAAACACAAATATTTAATAAACATTAGAAGTTTATGAGAGTAATTTAGAATCTTTGCAGTCCATTTTGTAAGGCTTAGTAAACTCTTCAGTATAAAGTTTAATTTACTCGTTTAATTAGCATTTCCGGTCCCCTGGCGACAACTGTATAACATATTGATTGAGATGAAAAAGAAAAATAAACAGTGCACCGACTTGTAATTCCTAAATAGAGCACTGGCGCATGCTATCTGCTTAATATCAAATATCACTGCTCTCCAGCCCACTAACACGTGATACTCGCTAGAAACATATTGCATGATTTACGGGTATTTTAGACACTTTATACGTGAGTCTAGTCATAGGCGTATAATATTATGTTACAGGTCGTACGTACATTTGACTAAAGCCCCTTCAGTGCAAAAGCGATGTTATATCGAAGAGATTCTGGGGAAATTTTCTTAATCACCTTGACCACGCTCTAAAATTATCTATGAATCTAATCAAATTAAATATCCGTTTTTCTTTCGACTTATATTAGGCCTTGCCTCTTTTCGTTTCCCATAGCTGTGTTCGTGTCACAGAAATCATGGGCAGGGCTTAGTATTTACAACTTAACCAAGAAATCAATGCAGATCGCAACCTACAAATTTAGATTAAACTGAATAAACAAGAAGTTTGACGGCATTGGAAATTTAAAATACTATGTCTTAATCCATACATCTTTGAAGATAATTAGGAGTTACATTAAGATGTAAACATTGCACTGTATTGCGTTGGGATCAAATTATTAATCGAAGGATTGCTCCATCGGGAGCGAGGGAGCAGGTTAAGAGTAGAAATACATAATTTGAGCTTTGCATTTGACAAAACATCGACGAGAAAGAAATTCAGATTTTCTAAATTCCCGCTGTCACAGAAGTCTCTGCGTCTAAAGTTCTTACTACGTAACCAAGAAAGTCGGTTTTGGTACAAGAAAATACTAATATATGTAGGCCCCACTAGTCAATAATAAGAAAATACTAATATATGTAGGCCCTACTAGTCAATAATAAGAAAATACTAATATATGTAGGCCCCACTAGTCAATAATAAGAAAATACTAATATATGTAGGCCCCACTAGTCAATAATAAGAAAATACTAATATATGTAGGCCCCACTAGTCAATAATAAGAAAATACTAATATATGTAGGCCCCACTAGTCAATAATAAGAAAATACTAATATATGTAGGCCCCACTAGTCAATAATAAGAAAATACTAATATATGTAGGCCCCACTAGTCAATAATAAGAAAATACTAATATATGTAGGCCCCACTAGTCAATAATAAGAAAATACTAATATATGTAGGCCCCACTAGTCAATAATAAGAAAATACTAATATATGTAGGCCCCACTAGTCAATAATAAGAAAATACTAATATATGTAGGCCCCACTAGTCAATAATAAGAAAATACTAATATATGTAGGCCCTACTAGTCAATAATAAGAAAATACTAATATATGTAGGCCCCACTAGTCAATAATAAGAAAATACTAATATATGTAGGCCCCACTAGTCAATAATAAGAAAATACTAATATATGTAGGCCCCACTAGTCAATAATAAGAAAATACTAATATATGTAGGCCCCACTAGTCAATAATAAGAAAATACTAATATATGTAGGCCCCACTAGTCAATAATAAGAAAATACTAATATATGTAGGCCCCACTAGTCAATAATAAGAAAATACTAATATATGTAGGCCCCACTAGTCAATAATAAGAAAATACTAATATATGTAGGCCCCACTAGTCAATAATAAGAAAATACTAATATATGTAGGCCCCACTAGTCAATAATAAGAAAATACTAATATATGTAGGCCCCACTAGTCAATAATAAGAAAATACTAATATATGTAGGCCCCACTAGTCAATAATAAGAAAATACTAATATATGTAGGCCCCACTAGTCAATAATAAGAAAATACTAATATATGTAGGCCCCACTAGTCAATAATAAGAAAATACTAATATATGTAGGCCCCACTAGTCAATAATAAGAAAATACTAATATATGTAGGCCCCACTAGTCAATAATAAGAAAATACTAATATATGTAGGCCCTACTAGTCAATAATAAGAAAATACAAATATATGTAGGCCCTACTAGTCAATAATAAGAAAATACTAATATATGTAGGCCCTACTAGTCAATAATAAGAAAATACTAATATATGTAGGCCCTACTAGTCAATAATAAGAAAATA
>CAJHZI010000764.1:0-67500 GCA_905160935.1 Enchytraeus crypticus
AATACTAATATATGTAGGCCCTACTAGTCAATAATAAGAAAATACTAATATATGTAGGCCCTACTAGTCAATAATAAGAAAATACTAATATATGTAGGCCCTACTAGTCAATAATAAGAAAATACTAATATATGTAGGCCCTACTAGTCAATAATAAGAAAATACTAATATATGTAGGCCCTACTAGTCAATAATAAGAAAATACTAATATATGTAGGCCCTACTAGTCAATAATAAGAAAATACTAATATATGTAGGCCCTACTAGTCAATAATAAGAAAATACTAATATATGTAGGCCCTACTAGTCAATAATAAGAAAATACTAATATATGTAGGCCCTACTAGTCAATAATAAGAAAATACTAATATATGTAGGCCCTACTAGTCAATAATAAGAAAATACTAATATATGTAGGCCCTACTAGTCAATAATAAGAAAATACTAATATATGTAGGCCCTACTAGTCAATAATAAGAAAATACTAATATATGTAGGCCCTACTAGTCAATAATAAGAAAATACTAATATATGTAGGCCCTACTAGTCAATAATAAGAAAATAAAAGGGTAGGTTTTTTCTGGCAGTCAGTGATAGTGGCTAAGAAATTAAACGGATGACTATCTGCGACATAACTAGAAGAGTCATGGACACAGAGTCGGATCACAGTCCATATCTGGAAGGAAAGTAACCTTAGCTGAGCGTAAACTGCATTTTGAAACAAATTTTGTCCTGAACCAGGATGCATTGGTCAGGAGAGCGTTAATCGGTGCCATTAAGCAGAAAATAGACAAAATGCTAAATAAAGATGCAATAAAACGGCGAACAGATTAGGATACGTACACTATAAGTTTAATTACATGTATTATAGGAACTCAATCAAAAGACATACAACTTAACCGATATGATAATGCGTATAAAAGGACCTAATGATCCGCTGAAGACATAATGTACCAAATAACATGGCGGCATTACTATATCTCTATCGACTGTAACAACACGAGCTGAAGTGAGTTTCCACCATTAATCAAGATCGTGTCAGCAAGTGACGGACACAGCGTCAGAAGTACAAGACAGTGACAGGGAGATCACAGTCTGACGCTAGTCCTACATCTAGATGAGTGCAGTTCTACGCTACCTAACAGCGGGTGGCGATTCGCTCGCGATAAGGAGTCAGACAGTATCGATAGTCAAGTAGAATGGCTAACTAACCTGTAGAGGGTGTACAATGGTACTAACCTGTAGAGGGTGTACACTGTGCAGTGGTATTACCTTTCTGAGTATACAGTGTTGCTAACTTATAGAGTGTAACAGTTGTACCAACTTGCTAAGTGTGTACAAGTGGTACTAACTCGCTAAGTGTGTACTAGTATTACTAACTTGTAGAGTGTGTATAGTGGTATTAACTTATAAAGTGTGTATAGTGATAATAAATTTAGAGTGTACAGTGGTACTGACTTGCTAAGTGTGCAAAATTGTACTAACTTGTAGAGTGTGTACATTGGTACTAAATTGCTATGTTCGCACAATGGTACTAACTTGTAGAGTGTGTACAATGGTACTAAGTTGTAGCGTGTGTATAATGGTACTAAGTTGTAGAGTGTGTGCAATAGTACTAAGTTGTAGAGTGTGTTCAAGGCTACTAACTTGTAAAGTGTACACAAGTGCTACTAACTTGCAGAGTGTTTACTAGTGGTACATACTTCTTCAGTGTGTACAGAGTCAGGGTCAAACGCCGCTTTCGTAGCACAGAATTAGGCAAACAGTTGTGATGCAGATATGATATAGTTCGCGAGCAACCATTAAAGGAATTGAAAACGATTTTTTGCTTTTAACGTTAATTTTTTGTCCCTAAAGCATATATGTGATAGAAATAGCAATAAAACCGATGAAATTGAACCCTGCACCTACTGATCCATAGTCAGAAATCTATATGATCGTGCTAAAACTGTATCAAGAAAGGTCATTAATATTGCTTAAATATTATTTCAAAATAATTTGCTTTGACATTTATTTATGCCTATATTTCAAACCTGACTACCTTACTACAAACCTTAACACTCCAATGCCCGAAGTAAAAAAAGTTCCGTTCGTGACCAACAGGGGGCCATAGCGTACCCCAGTGATTTAAATGGTTTTCATAACTGTAAACAGTTTTAAAACACTAAATAGTAAATTAATTAAGAGAGACTACTGAATAAGAATATTACGTTTTGCTTTAACTATCACACGTTAGGCCTAGTCTTAATAAAAATCTCTTACTTAAGATAGTACGGTAATTATCAATCCTTTAGTGTATAATTATTAAGCACATTTTTGACACTTAAACATTTCCTAGTCCAAAATTATGTGAATACTATTCGAAAGTAATGTAGCTGACATAAAAATTTGATTAGAAGTAAGAGCTCGTAATGTCAATTAATATGTAAAAAAATGTAACTTGCTATATATTATATAGTAAATCTTACAGTCTGCTATTTTATTCCTGAAAACTGTCGGCACGTCAATAACGCACCAAAGTGTACTCGAATACCGATAAACGAAAAAAGACTGATTTATTAAAAAAGAACAAATGGATCTAATTAGAATCCATAATACTAACTGTATTTATTTAAAGTACAATAAAAATTTAATTTAGAAAAATTAGCGCACCAATGACGAACGGGGGTCCATCGTGGACCCCGCGCCTTTTGGGATATCCTCTGTTTTAATTGAAAAATATTTATTTGCTTCCAAACATGGTTTTGAAGTTAATTTTTCTAGAAACAACTACAATAATTTAAAAAAATTATTCGGCTGTTTTAAAAAGTTTCTGTAGAAAAATCAGAAGTGGGTCCGCTATGGACCCCCCGTGACCTTGGAAGGTTAATACGATGGATTATTACTGGTTCAGATTATTACTGAAACCGCTTGGTTCAGTAAGTACTCGTATAAACATTCTGCACTGTCGCGGTTACAGTTAATTTATTATTATCGCTGAAATAATCACAGGTATCAAATATACCAATAAATGAAATACTAGCTTGCGTTTTACGGATGAAAACTTTCTATTATGCATTCATTTAATACTAAAAATGTTTACTTGTACTTCAACACTATTATGCAAAGATTAGTAAATGAGATTCTGTATGTAAAAGTATACATACAACTATACAGTAACTCTCATACCGAACCAGGAATAGACCAACTTAAAGCTGTACGTGTTTCTTCTAAGCCCACTAAGCAGAGAATCTGGAATAAATCGGAAAACCACCTCACCTATTCAATTAATCAAAACTAAATTCTGCATTTGGAATAGCAATAGTAAATCTTGTATATTACGACTGTGAGACTAACTGACTGATCTGAGGAGTACTATACATGTGTCTCGGTGATACACATGTATCACTAAGACACCTATATAGTCTAGTGTCAGAATAATAATACTTATAACAGTAGTAGGAATAATAATAATAATAATAATAATAATAATTTTAATAATAATAATAATAATAATAATTTTAATAATAATAATAATTTTAATAATAATAATAATAATTTTAATAATAATAATAATAATATTAATAACACTACTACTACTAATAATAGCGAGACTAATAATAATAATAATAATAATAATAATAATAATAATAAACTTCGTTAACCTATAAGTCCATCACCATCCCTGGACAAACTTGTACGTCTCACTTGATTAAAGTGATACAGCCTGCTATTACTCGGTCTTCTAAGTTGATTACTCTTGTGAGACTTAGCTTACTTTCGCGCTCTAAGCTATCTAATCGTTCTGTCCAGCATGCTGCACCTCAGATCTGGAATTCTCTTCATCCAATCTTCGGAAATCTTCATTTGAATCACATCAGCCTTTGTTTTCCTATGAGCAGTTCCATAAGCAGTTGAAGACCTATCTTTTCCATTTCTCTTTTCCATCCAGTGTCCATGAGCAGCGACCTGCGCCTAAACCACCTTTTCTTTAACTCCCTTTACTTTAGACTGAATTTCTGGATTTTGCAATTTGCACCGTTTTTGGACCTTCTTTTTTTTGCTCGCCGGCTTGATTTTGTCTCAATAGTGTTCGATGTTGTCATTGATGACTGTAGCACTCTAATTGATATTAATAATAATATAAATAATAATAATAATAAACTTAGACGATTTCTATAGCGGTATTATGGCAAGTGACCGGTTTTCGAGACCGCTTTACAGGTTCCTGGTAGTTTATTGTTAACCCTTTCAATGGTCAATTATATCTTTGCTTTTGATAGCGCCAATTGGCAGCAAGCTCCGATACAATATTAGCCTTCCATGGGCTCAAGGATATCCATCAGTTGTTGATTGACCTGGGCTTTTAACCCAGGCCACTTGCATCCTAGGCGAACCTCTAACTATTACGCCATATCCCCTCTCCTGAAAAGGTAAACATTGAATACTGCATGGAGCTAAGAACATTTCGTGAACGTTAATCATTCGAGAATAAATTCTGACATTAAACTATTTTCAGAAAAATTAATTTGGTATTTTGAAATATTTTCCAAAGCTCCAAGCATAAGAGTGATTTTAGCATGCAGTTTGGTTACAATTGTTCACAAAATTCTACAGTGTTTGAAAAGTTATGAGTTTGGACTTTCAAAATGTTTAAATTTTAATCGGTACTTCTATGGAAGTCTCCATACTCCGTGTTTTGTCCTAGTTGTTAAATAATAGACCAACCGTTGACTGCACGTATCGTACAAGGCGATAGTGCACTAAGGTCCCACCCAAAGTCTGAAAGGGTATGCGGTTGGTGAGCTCCTAGGCTCCAGAAATTGCTAGAAAAATTGTCTAAAATGAATGGAAAAGTTTCGAGGTCTTTTATAACCAGATCCTAGCTAAACTGGGATTCAAGAAAAGATGATGACGCTGATGATGATGATGTTGACGCTGATGATGATAATGACGATGACTTCTGTGTAAGTCCAACATGCTAATCTTCAACAGTCGAGACGCGAACTAGATGTACAGACTTATATATTTAAACCAATTCATACAAATTAAAAATTTAAAGAGTATTGTCGGTATGAATAATTTTGAAATTGCTTCAACAATAGGAAAACGAAGTTGGCATTATGCATTATGCCTGCACATAAAATTGTATATGTATACAGCGCAGATTTAGGCTGGCAACATCTTCAGATTATTTCGAGCATAGCCACTCTGTAGACTAACATTTTTAAGTAGGAAGGCACCAGTCTGGCTCGTAAATGACGCAAATACATACGTTCTAAATCGAAAGGCTATATCGTCTAGGCGTCTTACAATATAAACCTCTAATGCAAGAAGAGTGAACTAACTAGGCCTTCCTTGACTGCTTAATCTTCATCTTTCATTAGAGAATCTATACGGACCGCAGTGCTGTCTCCACCATGCTTAATTCCAAAGTGAAGCCATGTAGGATTTTCACAATTCAGGCGATTCGGGCGGCCTTGGGTTAGGTTAAAATGTGGGTTAGGTTGGGTTAACAATTTCGATTATTAGCGGAAGAATGGGTTGTGGAATAAATTGTCTTTGCATAAATTATAAATATATTTTAGATTTTACAATTAACGTCTTCTTCCAAAACGATTTACTATTTGACATCTCAAAGTGTAGATAGGTGAAGAAATTTATTATTACTATATAAGGTAATTACTATTTTTGTTTTGTATCTCTTGCGTTGGGTTGGATTAGCGTTTTGATGGGTTGATTTGGGTTATGAAATTTGGATTCAATGCCAGCTATTGATTGTAACGAAAATGTTCTACAAATACATGGAAAAAAGACGCTATTAACTCCAAACAGATTTCCGTAAAAAAGTGAAGTTTAGTATCGATTTAGGCTAAAAGGATGAAGCTAAGCGAAAACATGATCCGGTCCTCCAATTTATCAGAATTTTATTCAACCAAATTCTGCATGTGCCTGGTTATAATGATTTATAATTCTTAAAAACCAATTTCAACTATCAGAAATTCTATATGATCACAAATAAATAAATTACATAATAACAAATTGCGTAACGAATTAGATATCATGTTATAAATACGGATGTTTGCAATACTTACATTTATTAATATATCTGAAATCATACAACATAGTTAATCTGAAAGCTATAAATATACCTAGAAATTCACACTCTAGTCTATTATCGATCCATGATTTACACCTTGGTCGGCTTTTCTATAGCGAACTTGACATTTCCTGTTCCCAATAGAATTGAATGCCTTAAAGCAATGAACAGCAGAAGGCTTTAGAGATTTCACAAGATAATGTTAATATACATAATATAGAATCATTCAGCGCTTTACAACCCGAAATGATCAACGGCTTACGCTGCTATTTACACGTCGCTTCTCTCAACGTTCAATATCATCATGGCTTTGAGGAACTATTCTTTTATACAAGCTTTCCTCAGATGACAAATGGTCTAAAACATAATCTCTAGACTTTCGAGTGTTCTGTCAAGAGCAACGTACGTAGGAAAAGTCTACACTCAAATGCTGATTTTCACGCTCTATAATTCACAACTTGTGTAGTTTGTAGCTTGGGAATAACATGACTTCTGAAGTGCTTTCCCGTTGCCTTCCACAGTTCTTGTTCAGTCGCCTATTGCGACTCGTGCAGTTTACGGATGGTTTATTCTTCAGTGTTCAGGACACAACACGAGAAAATCTCTAGATATTGTTATCAATTTCGCTCCATAAGGAGCACATTACTACTCACTGAACTTATTTAAGTCATTTCTTTGTTATTTTTTGCTTCGGGACACCATAAAGATGCTTAATTCAATATTCAAAATAACTGTATCTCTGAAAATAGTTTCCATTAGAATCCTAAGTATTTACATTTGTGATTTATTATGCGCAGTTTTTACGAAGACCATTTAGTCTTAGCATATACGGCAAGCAAAGGAAACTGACCTGGAAGAACATATATGATTCTAGCCATGGTCTTCAGCTCAAAAATTTCAACAAAAAAAGTTTCAGAGAAAGATTGTTGTCACGTAGGCTATATCAATTCAGCAAAGAGTAATAGCAGTGGCATACAGCTAAAATCAAATTATAACTAATAAAATAGAATAAAACTTGAAAAATTGATCAACGGTCATTAGTTATTAACGGTCGCTGATTCTTGATAAGGCTACACGACACGTAGCAGTCCCTTTTCTGATATGCTATACTGTTTCACACAGTGTATCTATTTATCTCTCGGCAGAAACTTTTACAGCGCCTGAAAGATACATGTAGCATTGTAGCAGTAATTAGTTAAACAAACAAGCATATGAATAACATATCGATATTAATGCTCGCTAAGATAATGAAACTAAGTGAAGTAAATTTCAGGGTGAAAAAAGAGAAAATAAATCATATCATATTAATAACTAACACAATCCTTCACAAGTATGATTAACATAAATTAATCCTGACCTGATTAATAGTGGCTAAAACAATCTCTCTTTAAATGTGAACTATAGACGTCACACATTTTTAAGATGTTAGGCAAATTACCTCACTTTTCAAAAGCACGTAAACATTAATAATTATTTCTTTGGTTCGCATATTGTGCGCAAAGACGGAATAACATTATCACAGATCTGAGATTCATAATTGTTCTGTTTAATCAGCTGATACAGAAATGAAAATGAATGAGTTTTTGTTAGCCAGTTGCACATCTCAGATAGCTTTCATTGAATGACTCAACTAAGAATCTTCGTTGAACTATTGAGATGCAAGTTAATCTGTAATAGTGCTCGATGTTATCATGGACGACAGTAGCACTGAAGTTGTTGTTATGTAGTGTGAATTATAGCCTTTTTTCATGCCTACTCATGATATTATTGACTAAAATGTGACGAATGACGTTTATAAAAGTGAATAGCACTTAATGGTTATCAACCGGATTGTAACATAAGCATCTGTAAGCAAAGATCCTAGTTTATATTTTATAGATGAGATCAGCTGGAACTTTATTAGCAGAAATTCAGAAAACTTACAGTCCTTCATGTAAGCTTAAAGCCATCGATCTATGTAATAAAAATTCTGAGTGTTACACTATAAATATTATATTGGATGGTAGAATTGATAACGTCAATTCCCACTAAGCCAGAAGCCACAATTTCCAATTTAAAAGAGGCCGTATCCTTGTGGCACTGAGCACACGTTAAACTTAACTAATTTTAAACGTAGCTTTATTTTATGCTAACATCGACTTTTTTATCAAGGACATCTGCAGCATTTGTTGGTTGAATGGACAGTTTGTGAATCTTTTGTGATCAGAACACAGCTGATGATGTTTGTTTACTACTGTCTGGGATGCGCGCACAATAGAAAAACCTCTGCTTTTGTCGGGCTTTGTGTTATAAATGGAAACATACCAGCTGACCCGAAAATGGATATAGTGCAAAGTTGTTGCATAATAATCGATTCACTGATTCCGAGATACAGACGATATTAAATGTTACCACTTGCAGAGATCTTTAACCGCATAAATGTATAGAAATCTAGTCAAGCCTAATCTCCCCTAAATCTAAAGTCTAATCGATGTCCCTGACATTGCAATATAGCGAGGAACTAGACGTCAAATTCTTATTGATTGCTTGATTGATATTTATATTGATCTTCTAGATCGGGCATGAGGCGTCACTGTTGAATTAACACAATTTAAAATTTAATTAATTTAATTTAATGAGCCTTAAACTGTCAAGTGATAGCCAAGTTTAACATCAGTATCCAGCTCGAACAGCATGTTAATGACTTGGAGGACACTGAGATTGAATCCGGCACCTACTGATCCGCTGTCGATCAACATGCCAACAAGCCACCGGGTCAGACTACAAAACTAGGCCAATATAGTATTATTATATCGATAATCTATTAATCTAAACTATAAACGCAAAAATATGTAGAAGAGTTATACGCCACGGACCTGACAATAGAGTATTATTGAAGCAAATATTAGGACGAACCACAACTAAACACAGAAAGCACATTTTATCTTTGTGATTTTAAAATTAAATTTAAGCAATGAATATTAATTAAGCATCATTTCTCATGTAGTGATGCAAATATTACTGAACACAAATATTAACTGATTAGAGCTAAAATATAATTTGACACGTTAGTAACGTGATATAGGCCTAGGCTCTTTCATGGCATACAGTACTAGGAGTTTGATCCTTTCTGTTCATAGTTAAGCTACAGCAGACATATCATATTACACCCGTCAAGGATTCGGAAACAGCCGGTGGATGCATGAAAACTATAATTAATTCTCTAAACATAGATACGTTCAGAACTTAGTCATGCCACACATGTGAAATAATAACAAGAATGCGTCCCTTGACGCTGTCTATCATTTATAAACAGAGTGCTTTCTATACTGCGCATGTGTTACGCAATGTGTGCTAATGTAATGAGTGTTCAAACAGTTTTAACATAATCACACAAGTGTTTGTAGCATATTGAATCAAAATCGTTTGATTTATTATGCTACAAACACTTGAGTGATTGTGTTAAAACTGTTTCAACACTCATTACATGAGCACACTTTTTGCGTAACATAAGCACAGGTATAGAAAGCACACACTGAGACAAACATCATCGTCCGCAATTAGACTTCATAAGATAGGTTAACTAGTAAGGCTCTGTTTGTGTATCTTTAAATATATCAAGAATACTGACAGCGACAAAGGAATCTGGCTGGAATTTATCTACTCAACAAACTTTTAACGTAAGTTTCCTGTCTCTAAGGAATATCAGTGACGAGACTAGCCCTGGATTTGAATTCTTCGCCTGCTGAAACACAGTCTGTCAACCACCGATTTGCTACCCGTTGAACTCAATTTTGAGCCAAATACTTAAGAATGAAATGGTCAGTGATGTTATCTTAGATTAGGAAGGTTCGTTGGTATGTGTTTGTACAGTTGCGGATCCAAAGGGGTGCCAAGGGGCCGTGGTACCCCTCCACCGGAATCTTCGAAATTTTTTAACTTCAAAATTGTGTCATATATTAAAGAAACGGAATTTAAAATGACGTTTACTAGTAAGTCTGTTCGGGTCCCACGGGGGTGGAGATCATAGTGAAGCATTTCGTTAATATAAAAGTTAATAAAGCGATTGCATGATCAAAAAGGTCGTGAAGAAATAATCTGACCCCCACTCCGAAAAAATTCTGGATCCGTCTCTGGTTGTGCATGGAGAGATAGATATGCAGTAGCACTATTATTATACATTACATAGCTACATGGCAGGCTACTCATAGATCAGCTGCTTTAAAAGTAGTTCGTATCTCTTATGGTTAAGGAACATAACGTTCATTTTCATAGTAACTTAAGAAAAATCACTTCAGAATCTGTTGTAAGTCAATGGATACGATAATTATGATAATAAAGGTGACGGAATTACCTTGTGGTAGGATCAGCTTTTGATCAACGCAGTTGCCTACCCAACGTTGAGCGCCATCTTGTCAACATTTGAACGATAATATAAGAACGTATTAACAAAACACTTCATTTGAGTTAGAGGGATAAAAGACAGAGAGAGAGAGAGAGAGAGAGAGAGAGAGAGAGAGAGAGAGAGAGAGAGAAAGAGAGAGAGAGAGAGAGAGAGAAACAAACAAACAAACAAACAAAGAAATAAAGAAAGAAATAAAGAAAGAAAGAAAGAAAGGGAGAGGGAGAGAGAGTGAGAGAGAGAGAGAAGCATATTCATAAACTTTTAGTTTACTACTTACATTATAAATCTCTCAATTTAAAATCTATTTTACTTGCTAAACAACTGTATGTTTTTCTGACAAGATATGAATTCTTTGCGCTGACAGTCCGTAAGTTCATAAAACGCAGCCAAAAATGTTTATAGACCCTATTGCTCCTTAATGAATTTCATGAAATTAGACCTGAGTTCTCTCTGAGACGATAAATTTAATGTGGCCATTAAACGTTATACAGACATAATTACAACATCTAACAGCTCATTACACGCATGTAGCATGTATGTTAAATGACTATGATGACTATGATGACATTAAATTGAACCGACAAGCTAATTCTCCATTTCGCTTTTGATACATTGACATTTTCTACGAAGAAATTGACTTCATACGTCTGATAGACATAACTGTTACAAGCTTAAAATTGCTTTCAACATAGCATTTCATCTCTATACTAAATATGATGTCGTCTGAAATGATTGTTAGATTTTGCGGACAAGTTCCTATAGCGCGGATGTTTAAAACGTTGTCTTTGCAGAACCAGTCCAAAGGCAGGGCAAACCAGGCAAAAAGGGCCTGACATCTGCAGTCTTTACTAGATAGATATAAATAGATCAAATCACTCTGTAATGATCTGATAGATCTACAATTATTAATTATTTAAGGATCGAAATTAGGCCTAATGACATCTCGATTTCGGCTATGGTTCTTGCTGTATTGTTTTTCTCAGTATACAATGAGTTTAAGTTATTATAATAGATTTTGAGTCTTTGCTGTAATTTTCAAAGTAATTTCCTACTTGAGTACTTCTTGGTACACAAGAAACCTGACATTTGATGTTCCACCTTCACACTAAGTCAACAACCAATAATGAAGGTTAAATTTCATTAAGCCAATTGCTTGACTGATTGATCAATCGATTTATACCGATGGATTGATTGAGGTGTTGATTGATTGAAATGAGAGTCAATACTAAGCATTAATACCACTTGACCCGCTTTCTAGTCTATTTTGGTCAACGAACGCCCTTGCTCCGATGAATTGGCTTAGAACGCGCTAAGTACATTTTTAGAAATGCGTCTTAAAGCCCATTCACTGTGTAAATACCGCAATTATACAAGTAGGCTATATAGCACTCTATTGCGATTCTTAATAATTACTGTATAAACTAAAACTGCAACACGAGCTATAGTATTATGATTGACAGGAATGTAATCGCTTGCGCACTTCTGAATTATCTGTTTATCACGATTCTAAAGAACTCCAACAAGAACGTGCAGTCGGGGGCGGAGAAATACTTATAACGAGGTCGGCAGGAGGTTCTATACTGGCCGCTTTCCGGTCCCAATCGCGTCATTTCTGATATTTTAAAGCGCATTCGCAATAAAAATGCTAAAAAGCTAATCTTAACTCAGTTTCCTCACTCGAAAGCGATGTCAGTGACGGGCGAGCCTAGGATTTGAACCCCGCACATACTGATCCGCGGTCGAATATCTCACCGACTTCGCCACTGGCTGGAGCCAGTAAGTCGGTATGATATAAGGTCAATCTATTTAGTGCTTCTAAATCTAAGAATGTCTTTTTAATAAATATTTGTTGTTTTTTAAGGGTGGCTGTATGGCTGTGACGCTAACAGAACAGTTTCTTTTGTACCATTAGGGGTCCAGTCAGAACCAACTGAGATTTGAACCGATAGAATCAAGATTAATAGAAAGCTTGCAGCCTGCTCAACCATCAATCCGGTTAATTCGGAACACTTTGATAAATTAGTGTTCGTCAGTAACGTCATTAATGTCTTCTTCGGAAGATGAACTGGATTATGAAGTCTACAAATAGAAGTCAAATTAAAGTTTACGACATTGCTAATACTTATATCAAACGTAAATTGTGCTTCCGGTCTATAATTCGACACATGTTAATAGAAAATAAAATCTATAACTCAGGCACCGAGACGTATTGGAGACTGTTCTGTAAAATAAATACATTTAAGTTGAGTATTAGAAGAAGGTTTATGGTCCTCTAATGGCACACATCTAGTAGGCCTACATTATAATAAATGCAAAGCTATGACACTGCCTGACACTGTAATACTTTATATTTATATTTTGTTTATCATCCGATTTATTATTCTACAGTTATGTCAGTGCCGTCTCGAACATCTATCGATTCCACCATGTGATCCGCTTGTGCAAAGATGCATTTCTCGATGGAAATAAAAACATCGAAATCTTTTTACTAAAGCCAGCATCTACTAAGAAGAAATTTACTATTATTAACGCTTAATTTAGTAGGAAAAGAGAAATTGATTTCAAAAAGCAAAATGAGTTAGCTAAAGAGTATTCGAATTATAATGCGCAGCTTCAGTATTTTGCTGCATTTAAACAGCCACATAATAAAATAACCAAAGATACGAACAGATCTCGTAAAGTGCTAGTAAAATGCTACAAACCGTCGCATATACAGTACTACACCAATATCCTTGAATAAGAAGCTGCTGCAAATAACTGATAAATCCTATACCAACATTCTCTGACAGATATTTAATTGATTTTGGATTTTGAGGCGGGTAATTTTTAATATCAAGACCTTAAGATTTCGAGCAACTTTAAAATAGTTTTAATGAATTGAATTAAAAATAAGTCCGTATTGTGATTATCTATAAGCTGACTATTCTAAGGCAAAAATTCTTAATAATTCGACTGTGTCGTTCCATAATTAGCATTATATCTAAAAAGGTTTTGACCTCTTTAAATTGGTTTTTCCTTTACTACAGCAAAATGTGATTTTTTAAATGTGGCCCGTCTTCGACTGTGCAGTTAAATCAAGGTTAAGGTACATCTACTAAAAGGGACAGTAATATATGAAAATAAAATTAGTCACTCAGTAAATAATATTAAATAAAATTAGTCACTTAACCCCATTGCGTGTATTATGTGGTATTACTAATCCATTGTTATTAACCAGCTTCAACTTTATGTAGAATAGATCAGCTCTTAACGCGAATTCGTTAATCTGATCTATATAAAGTCCATTCATGTTTCTTATTCATTCTCGATATTTCGATATAGAACCCATATATAAAATAAAACAATTAAAGCAATTAATGAACAGAGTCCATTAGAGAGCTACAATTGTGAACATGCAAGTACTTACAATCATCGTGGATAATTGTATCATTATAATTTTCATTAAGCATTGGTTTTTAAGTGCACACATGTATTTATTCAAGTGCACACATGTATTTATTCAAGTGCACACATGTATTTATAAAGACATAAATATTGTATTCGAACTTTCTTACAAAAACTTTCACTCAAAGTATTTTCGCATACATGTATATTAATTAAAAGGCTAACTTGTAAAGCAAGTATAAAAACCAGCTTGAGTGTAAATGTGTGCAAAAGTTAGTTATTCAGGATAACCCAAAACTCCTTCACATTTGTGCATACATGCACAATATTCTGTGTTCCTAGATTTACCGCAAACGCAAGAGAATTTCCCTGTTTAAGTTTTGTTTTTTAGTTGTCGTTCTTTTTTCCTTTATACCCCAGTTATTAGTAACCGTTACCTCTTGAGAGTGCATTGATTGCAGCCGGCGAGGATTTAAGAGTAATCTTCGAACGCCCTGGAGTTTATTTAATTTAAAACTATCGTCATTCGGTCTTCCAAGGTGTTCACCCATCCTAGTAATATCCGAGTCCGAAGTTGCTTAACTTCTTTATGGAAATGCAAATTTAACCAAGTGGCTAAATAGTCAACACAGCTAATTTTACACATCTTAAGAATACAAAATGACACAAACAGGCATCTAAACAACTTAATTTACACGAGTGACTGAAATGTGTAAGAATACAATTGCAGTCACAGGAAAATTGATTGATCATAGAAACAACGTCTTCATCAGCGAAGCATCCGTCTTAGAAATAACACATATTTTAAATAAATTTTAATATTTTTAAAATTGTCCTCATTTCATGCTCTGCAAGTAGGCCTATTTGTGACGTAGAACTGCTTGTAGCTGTATTTTACGTTTGGGACGTCCGTTAGATCGTTCCCGATTAAGGAATCGGATTTCAAATATTCATTGTATTATGTGGTACAGTGTAAAAAGCTAAAGCTAAAAAGCTAAGGTTAACGTCAGTTTCCTCACTAGAAAGCGATGTCAGTGATAGGCGAGCCCAGGATTTGAACCCCGCACCTACTGATCCGCGGTCGAGTGTCTTACCGACTCCGTCACTGGCTCCAGCCAGTAACGTGAATAGTCTTGAACGATAAAATTATCGATTCGTTTTAACGATATCTTCCTCTTCAGAAATAGAATGAATATACCCACTGATAGCAATTCATCAATAACGCGAGCGCTTTATCTAATCCTATTTTACGTCGCTTTCGTAGTCTCGTGATGATAACAGAATCAGATTCAATCATCCGTGGTCTGACACGTTCCCACTTTCGTCAGATCACGTGTATTTATCGTGCCGAGCTTAATTCTGGCTTAGGAAATCCAGCAGTCGATTCTGTTCACTGTTTAATATCCGCGGCAATAAAATGTGTACGCAAAGTTCAAAGGTCACGAATCTATCCAGTTTGGTGGCGGATAATTGAGTATCCCAGTTGTTATTAATGATCCGTGCGCCTAAATACCCAACTTCCTATAGGTTGCGTTTAGCATACAAATTACAGTCGAGTGATATATTTATAGAAGGCCTATTACAGGTTACGTGGGTCAATGTTATACTGGGGCACAATGATAATAGAATTACAGTATGTACAATATACATGCTGTGCAATACTATTAACGCAGATATGTATATACAGTATATATATATATATATATATATATATATATATATATATACATATACAATATATACATATGCATATATATACATCCATCATGTATATACAGTATATATATGTGTCATGCACATATAATTATACGTACGAAAATATGATTAATGTCCAATAACGCTGGATCAAAAATATCAATGTCGATATTTAGCCGTGAATAGACGTTAATGTGAAATGCGATATTTTAGTGTAAAATGAAGTTCACGGCGTGACTTGTACGCCTGGTTTTTTGTAGTTCTGAATATGAAATGCCTCAGATGTAGACTGTGTTTGTAGACTGCCTACAAACTCAAGTTCATCTTCATTTATGACCTGGAGTACGAAATTCTTGACTTCCATTGTTTGCCTACGAGGTAAAAAGATCGAGCCAAAATATCGCCTGAAAGTGTCATTGAGTTCCTCTCGTTTATTTAATTCATATATTTTTACCCAATAATACAAAACGGAAAAAACTGAATATATGATTCAAACATTCAAACATTCAAATACAGAAACGTATGAATCTAACGTGTCACCATTGAAATGTCATTTTACTCAATAGCGTCAACATCTTAGCGAAGTTTAAGTAAAACTATTTATGTTAGAACTAGTGCGACTAGCGTATTTTATTTTTAAGACATCACATTCGTCTAGACATAACAAAACGTTTGCAGCATAATTCCAATTGTTTATTCTCATGGACTGATTTACAGAAACGAACTGACTCAATTAAGTACATTTAATAGAGTAAAAGAGATCTCAGCCTAATAGTATGGTCTATAGAACATTAGAAATCAAAGCCTGCACTTGCTCTGTAGGCAGTTCTGTTCATCTTATAATACGTCAGAACCTCAAAAACATTCATTTCGAGGCAGAAAGTGACTTCATCAGATGCTAAATGTTAAATAATAAATTAATTATTATAAAAATTACATAATAAGTGGATTATTTTTTAATTAAATTATTTTTATTATGGAGCCTGTGGCTATGTGTGCAGGATATCTGAACGCGGGTCCTTAGGTGTGGGTTCAAATCCTGAGTTTTTTCCCGCCGCTGATAGCGCTTTTGCGAGATTAAATTGGCGTTTTCATCGGCTTTACAGCTTTATAATATTATTTTAGTTATTATTTATTATATTTTATAATATATAATAAATGACAGAAAAAGATTGCATCAGTCAATCGAGCAATCTATCAAACTCATCTTTATTATAATTTTATTATTATTATGTCATTTCAGCCAAATAAAATAGAAAATAATGGGCCTAGTCATTTTGAATATGATGATTTCGAGGCGAAATTCAAATATCTAACTTACAATGTTTTGTTTAATGGTAGGTAACCAATTGCACTTTAGCCAATGGCTAATTATGGCTGATAACAACTAATTAAAATTACAACCAATGATTACTACTGACAACTTCTGTACTACTTTTTTCTACTGCTATTACTATTAAAAGCAACCAATGATATCAACAGTAAATGGAAGGCTATTTCATGACTGAAATAACAAATGATTGCTATTGACATGCCGGGATCTTGTAACGCAGTCTCGAACGCCATTTTACACGCCATGACAACGCTATATAGCCTAAATTGTCGGAGGTTATTATTGATATAACAAGAAGCAAGCTACTTGTTAACGACAGCTAAAAATCCCGGATAGTGGTGTCGATCGTCATTGGTTATTAATAGTAACCAGTGATAATAATCGCAAATTTTTATAGATTAATAATACGTATTAAATTTATTTATATTTGCTTTTATTTATGTATATTTTACAATACTTATTTTCATTTATCTATATTTATTTATTCTAATGGTGCCTTTTATTTGGACAATATATCTTCTACACTTTCTGTTGATGCTGTTATTATTCAACAAGCATCAGATCTTTAATTGAGCACTCTACATTTAACTACTCTGCGCGCTTGTAAACGACTTTCTTTCCTATTGATAACAACGTAAATGATATAAATAAAGAGAACAGCTGTTCGCATAATAATAAAATCGAGAAATAGAACAGAGTTCTGCGCAGTTCAGTAGAAGCACTGTAACGATTGCATAAATCCTATAAAACCTGATTCTACTTAGGTTTGTTCATAGCACTTTAAATATTGATTACTTTTTAATATCAGTAAAAGAAGCCACCGACAAACAGAATTAAATATTTAAAATTTATTGACAAATAGAGTCGAGGTAACATCCATTTTGTCTTTCATAGGATATTAGTAAGGGCTTAGCTTGCTCTTGACAAGAAACTTATTGTTAAATAGTTGAGAATTTTAGCCGATGCACTGCTGGTTTGTTAACATTAAATTAACAATAATTTGCCGTTAATAAATTGATTGAGTTGATTTATTTGCAATTAACTTCTGCGCGATATCCATTAACAGCACAATATACATAGATAAATTGGAGACATTATTACACAGAGTTATTTTAAAAACAATTATCCAAACAAAATCACAAAACCCAATGTAAAAATTAAAAGACAACGAAAGTAACTTCTAAAATGAGTTAAAATATACTTCCATACTAAGCTCGTAATTGGCGCATGCCTCGTGAAGTTTGTAATAAATTAGCCACATGTAAAATGCAGCTTCGTGGAAAAATATCTAACAACTTTAGACCTTATTTAACGCCATTGTCGTCTTTCATAGATCACAACTGAGAAGGGATTGAACATTAAGCCGTATCGTCGACATTTTTATACGAATGTCGAATAGTGGCCTACGCAAAACGCTGTGCAAGAAATGGTCAAATTAAACGAAACCAACGGCACTCAGTATTGGGTTGAATAACCATTGACTTGAATGAATACGACTGATTTCTGGCAATTGATTTATATTAAAGTCTACAATAGTTAGATCTGTCACGATTGAATTCATCGTGAACAAACGAATGAAGAAATGAATAGGCACGCGATCAAAGCCTGGCAGAGCGCGACAGATGTTGTGGTGTCTGACGGGGTCATGCGCAACAACTCTATAGGAAATCTGCTGTTTAATTGCTTCGCTAGAATAACCGTAGAGAAAACCCTAAAAAACCCGTAGAAAAAACCTGTAGAACCTGAAATATTAAAAAATGTGATAGCAGGGACCCTATTAATGTCTTTTTAGCAATATATGGATTGGGCCTATGGATATGTTGGCAAGTGGTTGGACAGAGTAGCCTAGTAGCAAGGTTCAAATCTAGTAGTCTCCCGTCACTGATATGCTCTCGAGCTGAAAACTGATGTTAAACTTGGCTTTGACCTAATCTCTCTATCTATTTTCCACAGACTACATGTATCTCTCTCAACCTCTCTCTCTCTCTCTCTCTCTCTCGCTCTCTCTCTCTCTCTATCTCTCTCTCTCTCTCTCTCTCTCTCTCTCTCTCTCTCTCGCCTGATCGTAGACTCCTGCATATGTTCCCACTGAGCATGTTTTCACGGACGCTAAAGAAAGCTCCATGGACCAACGGCGCGATTGAAGGTTAATAAGCTTCCAGAAGGATTTCATTTCAAAGATCATCCTCCTTATCTTAAACATATTTCAACAAACCAGTTCATTTCATCAGATATTAAAAATATTAGGCAATAGTTTTTGATATTTCACGCAATAGCAACATACTTCATTTAAATTTAAGTTGTTAAGTATATACCGTTTTTTAATATTTGATTTATTTTATGCCAATATTTAATATTCGATTTTTATTTTTTTATTACATCGATAGATGTCTCAATAGAACATTCGTGAGTGGGATTTCCCCTGACATCATCCATGGATGAGGAAACGAACGTTAAACCTTCATTAATATTTATATTTTAGTATGGATTTCTTTTTATTAAACTAATTGGTGGCTCACATCCCAGACTTATGAAGTTCAAATCTCTGCAGAGATTGTAAACTTACGTCACTAGGGCCTTGGCCACTCGACACTCGTTGTCCATTTGGAGCTACTGTGGCATTTTGCCTAATGCTCTTCTTATAAATATAGGCCCATTGGTCGACTGATACTCTAAACTTACTTGATTCAACAACTCCCAGAAGAAGTTTGAGATTGATCTGAAGTTTGACAGGACTAGGTGAACTTTGTAAATAAGTGTAATTAAATTATTCATTTCGACGACAATATGTAATCGATTTCATTTCAGCGATTTCTTGAATTAGTCGATTTCCCGTTGACAATATCATTTTGTCGATTTCAATTTGTCTATTTCAGTTGTTATTAGTTGATTTCAGTATTAATTAGTCAATTTCAGTAGTTATTGGGCGATTTCATCAGTTATTAGTTGATTAAATTAGCTGAATGCGAAGTCTAGTTGCATTTGAGATTTGTTGAGTAAGGAACGTTTCTCAAAATCAACGGTAGCTTCTTTCTTTTTGAATCTGCGTATAGATTTTGTATTTTTATGCCTCGACAGATGCTAAAGCACCTGCACTCAATTGGCACAACGTATTACAAAGAGCAGTTTAAATTATATGCTCTAACAGTCAGGATAATTGTCGATTAAGACAAATGTGTAAATATACAGCTAATATGTAGAGAATAATTAGATATTAAGCTAATTTATATCATTATCAGTCTCCGCCAATTAGATATAATGCAATAATGGTAACGTGGAATTTGATAGAGTTATTTGTAATGTTGTGTGGTAAACGGAGTTATTTGAATGTGATACGTGATGAACAGTGTTATTTGTTTTGTTTAATGTGATGCACATTGTTGTTTGTTATTTCAAATACACCGACCTTTTAAATGTAATAATAACATACTGTAATACAAATAAGGGATGATAGTTTACTAACGGAGGTCATAGAAGGCAGAATGAAAGGTAAGAGACGCAGAGGCAGACCGAGATTAGGAATGTTAGATGATGTAAAGATCCACTCGTATGTGGACATGAAGAGGAAAACGGAAGACAGTGAACAGTAGAGGCTTTATATATCATGGACCTGCCAGTAAGCAGGTAAGAGATACTGCTAGAGCACTAAGAGAGAGAGAGAGAGAGAGAGAGCAAAACCTAAATTACCAGTACTGCTTAATTCTGCAGCCACCAAACTACGGTTGTTATCGTGTGTGCCAAAACTGAGTAGGTTGAAGTGCAAACTTTCCTGTAAGTAGGCCAGAGGGATGCAGGGGTCAGCTGTGGATTGCCCCTACCTCCGCGACCTTGCCCACCCCGGGCTTTCTTGAAGGTACGTGGGCCATTTTGGGTTATAGAGCGAGCTAAGAGCGCTAATACGAATCTTCTTTAATCATTTTGACAGAGAGGGGCTATACTGAACACTGATAAGAGCGCATAATTAGTTAACCCCCTAGTAAAGAAGGTTGGAATGTACAAAAGCTGAATATGTTTTATATTTGTCTTCCATGCTGCACGTTAAGCGCAGGCCATTTCATCGTAAAATCATCATTTACATTCTGTTTCCTCAACCGAAGGGTGCTCTCAAGGACGGTCCGATATTGGAACAGAGCTGACGTTGTCCATGTTGTTGAACGAATGTCAGCCTTAATATTAGCAATTATCATTTAACTAGGAAAAACGAAAGACAATTCGGTAAGGTATAGTTAGATCTATACCACAGTGGTAAAGTTTTTAGTCTTTATTTCTTGTTAATAATAATACAATGGATATAATCAGAGAGTTGCTGACTGGGATTCAAACATTTGTTTGTTCTTTTACCAACGGTTTACTGACCAGCTTACCAACTTACCAGATAACCAACTTACCAGCTTACCAACTTATCAGCTAACCAACTTACCACCTTACCAACTTACCAGATAACCAACTTACCAGTTAACCAACTTACCAGATAACCAACTTACCAGCCTACCAACTTACCTGATAACCAACTTACCAGATAACCAACTTACCAGCTTACCAACTTACCAGATAACCAACTTACCAACTTACCAGTTAACCAACTTTCCAGATAACCCACTTACTAGCTTACCAACTTACACCAACTTACCAACTTACCAGCTTACCAACTTACCAATTAACCAACTTACCAGGCTATACTAGCTTACTAACTTACTAGCCAACCAACCAATTTACCAGCTTGCCAACTTACCAGCTTAAAGCCACTCCCGCGTTTGCTATAAATTCTTTTCCTAGCGAATTATCATTATAAACGTTATTTTACACTGTATGTAAGTTTTTTAGTATACTTGTATGCCACTGTTAGTGCATTTGATTGACAATGCATGATTCGGCAATGCGCGTTTGTTTACTTTTTGTATTATTCTTCGAAGTGCACAAGCACTACAGTGGCCTGCAGCCTAATGTTTGAATGAGAACTACAGGGGAGCATCGAAACAAACAGGCACACATACCAGTATAACCACATACACGTACACACGTACGCAGACTGTAGCGCACACATACTTACACACATGGATGTGTGCGTTACAGGGTGTAGACTGTAGAGAGAGATAGAGAGATTGAGACTGACAGAGATAGCAAGAGAGAGAGAGAGAGCGAGAGAGAGAGACAGACAGATAGACAGACAGACAGACAGGAGAGACAAAGGGAGAGAGAGAGTAAAAAGAGACAGAATCTGAGTTCATAGGCAAATCCTAGTTGATAAAAGTGATATAGTATTCAACCAAATTGAAAGGCATATCTTGAAGATTTTTCGTAAACTTTCCATTGCGATTTTGCTTATCAAGCATGAAAGATTTGATTTCCATATACAGGTACGTAACCCTACAGCCACTAGAGCTGCCGCTGGAAAGAAGTGTACGCTGTACAACAAGTCCAACCGTTATGAGAATAACTTTTGATAATTGAATTCACAGCTTGCAGGCGAGTTCATTATTTGGATGCAGCTTCATTATTTAATTAAACTATTAACTTAACTATTAACTATTTACTATTAACTTAATGTATTTAATGTTTGACTCAGTTTGAGTTTAATTTCTATAATCAATTGTATCACTGATGGTAAATGTTTTAAAACGAACGAATAACACGATACAATTCTGAATTTATGTTTCAATCGATTTCGAATAATATGATCTCCAAAGTCTATTCCACTTTCTGCAGTAGCCTGAAAACATATCTCTTTCTACCATATATTTATATTATCTTGCCTGACTCTTTTTTATCATCGGACCGACACCATTTGGGATCTCTTTTCTATTTCCTCAGCATATATCTCGAAAGATATGTCATCTTTAATTTTTTCATCTTGCAGGTCGTTTGGTGTATCGATTGTAGTGACTTGCGATCGGGGACATCCTTGACATTATCCTTGTATGAGGACACGGGCGTTAAACCTAAGAATAAAGATCGATCTTAAGATCGAATTCCGTAATTTTGGACCCACTAGATAAGTTGCGACCAAGAGAAGATGGAAGAAATCCTTCAAGCTATTTACGCTATCAAATCTGAGCATGGTTCAGTTTTGGTTCAGTAACAGACTGTTGACTGCTTACATAAATTAGGGAGCGCAGTGCACAAAGTTACAAATATAAGAATACAGGCTATCGAGTGTGGGTTCGTTTGTCATGGTTGTGTTCTCTTATTTTTCGACAGCGGATCAGTAGGTGCAGGGTTCAAATCCAGTTCTCTTCCCGAAACTGATATGCAATTCTAGCAGGAAATCGACGTTAAATTTGGCTTTTATCTTTAGCTTTGACTTTACTACTGTAAGCATAGAGAGCCTTTAAGACATTCAGCCGTAACCGATAAATTCTGTAGATGACAAATTCTATGGCTGATAAATTCATGGAATAAAGAATTACTTAAATTACTCTATATCATTAGATGAAATAAACTGCGTGTGGTACAAGATGACAAACTTAAGTAGAAACGGCGTATTAAAACCAGAAAAGCTATAAAATACTCGTCTCGACTCTAATGACTAGTAATGACTATTAATGACTAGTAAAGACTAGTAATGATCGACGCAGACAAATGCTTTTCAGATATTAACTACTCGCTAGTTAATAATTATACAGCCATAAACAGCAGTCTAAACTTTGTGCGGCTGGTAAAATAGAATGATTTACATTGAAAATTATGAAGCATACATTTTTTCCGTAATTTAGCTACATTTATTATTGTAAGAAATTTAAACCATATCCAGTTGCCGGTTTAATTGAAAAGTGACTCAATTGATTAGATTCCCAACTGAAGAGGTAGCAAGTGCTAGGTTCAAATATAAGGCTCGCCTGTTGCTGAATTTTTCGAGGGGTGAAACTGACGCTATAGTTGTTTTTGGAATGTTTTGTCCCATCAAACTTTTTATTTGTCCATCCTGTCATCCTATCACAACAACTTCAATAGTCAAGTCATATCCTTAGTTCATAGACTCTGTTGTGTTAAACCTCTTCTTTTCCATTATTTGTTTAGTTTCTGGTAAAGTATACTGTATTAGATTTTTATTATGACATAATAATTAAATGAAAAGTTTGGTATAAAAAAGCCTTTAAAAGGCTAGACGTGTCAAATATAAAATATCGCCTAAATGCTGAACTCCGTCAACTTTTTTATAAATGTATGTGCATATTCAATTTGACTCCTCGAAATCTATAGCCCTAAAAGTGGTCACGCACGATCAGTTTTAACTGTTCAGATATATCTAAAGGTATAAATTGGACGATAAAATTGACCGTGTGCGAGAAAATTGATGGGAATCTGACGATATATCTGAAGCTTCATGTTGGCTGAAATTAGGATGGAGTTTGAGAAACGACACACTAATGTTACAAAGGCTTATCCATTCTGCAACTTCGCCATCGGTCAAATTTAACTTTAAAAAATGCAAAGCGGGTAAACAAATAATTAATATAACACCTTACCGTCAATTACTGCTATATATTAACAGAGATATTTACACATTGATTTGTCCATAAAGTAATTATTTGCACAGCACTTGACGCAAACCTTTGAACGTTTGACTAGCAGTTCTCTGCTGTTATTCAACTATTCAATGTCTCCATATTCTGTTGTAATTAGTGTTGATGTAAGTAATGTAAGTAGTTATGATTTAAGTGAAAAGTTCATTGTTGAAGAAATGCTGGAGAACATGAAGAATATTATTCCGGTTTATATATTATCTACTCAATCAATAACTATGAGTTTTATACACATTGCACAGTAAACTTGTTTTTAAAGTTTCCTTGCTAAGTTGCTGCTTTTGTAGTTTTCGTATTCTTCTTTTCAGGATTATTAGTAATCACAGCTTCTTGATGGAACTATTGCAGCTAGCGCGGATTTAAGAAAAATCTCCCAACACCCGTAGTTTTTTTCGATGTTGTCAGCACCCGATAACCCACCCCCCTCCCCCCCAAAGTAAATCTTATCCGTAGACTTGAAATTAGATGTAGATGATTCCGTGTTAAATAGTTTAAGTTTCTTTAGTGCAGAAATTGAGAGAAATGAAAATCGTGGAACCCTATCAACAACATGTGGCTACAGCGGATGGTCGCAAAAGCAGAGTGGCAAATAATCTTGATACTGTTTAAATAAAATTGTTTAAATGCAACTGTTTAACTGAAACTGTTTACAAACTGTTTTAATTTCATTTAAACCGTTTAAATAAAATTGTTTAAATGAAAAAAATTAAACAAAATGTAATGAATTATTTCACTTAAACTGTTTCAAATTAACGGTGGTTAAGCGGCAGTTAGGGCCTAAGTGAGTTTTTAAATGACTTCAGTAGACATTTTCATCTTGATCTACTACCATTTCCAAAATACTAGACATGAAGATGGAGAGAGAAAGACATAGAGAGAGAGAGAGAGAGTGAGAGAGTGAGTGAGTGAGTGAGTGAGTGAGTGAGTGAGTGAGTGAGTGAGTGAGTGAGGGAGTGAGTGAGTGAGTGAGTGAGTGAGTGAGTGAGTGAGTGAGTGAGTGAGTGAGTGAGTGAGTGAGTGAGTGAGTGAGTGAGTGAGTGAGTGAGAGTGAAATAGAGATCGAGACAGAGTAAGAGGTGTATGAGAGAGAGAGGAAAAAAAGAAAGAGAGACAGAGACAGAGAAAAAAATAAAGAAGGAGATTGGGAGAAAAAAAAGAAATAAAGAGAGAAAGAGAGAGAGAAAGAAATAAAGAGAGAGAGAAAGAGAGAGAGAAAGAAATAAAGAGAGAGAGAAAGAGAGAGAGAGAAAGAAATAAAGAGAGAGAGGAAGAGAAAGAAAGAAATAAAGAGAGAGAGAGAGAGAAAGAAATAGAGAGAGAGAGAGTGATGGAGGGTTCCTGGCTCGGTTATAGGTTATAATAATAACCTGCCAGGAACCTGTAAAGCGGTCTCGAAGACTGGACACCGGCCATGACACCGCTATATAAATTGTCGCAGATTATTATTATTATTTTTTTAATTTACCTCGGTGTAAAGAACCTGGTGTTTGATAAAAACGATTCAAGCAATACGTGCTGAATCGGCGCCCGGCTACTCGAGGTCATCAAACGGCTTAAAATAATTATTGAAGCAGACTGCATTAAATCTTTGCAAAGTCATGGAAAGCCTTTGCCAAAGAAAAGATGTCTCTCGCTTATCGCCGGTTTGCTCTGCAATAAGTCTGCCTATGCCATTAATAAAGTCAACTCCTTCGGGATTCATCGGGCCCATGGATTCAATGGCCACCGGAACAACTTCATATTATTATTATTATTATTATTATGATCTCGTTTTCTAGTGGGCCTTTGTATACTCAGTCATCACCGTGTTATGCTTTGCAGCGTGTTTGTGCAGAATCTGCTAAAGACGTACCTGATAACATTACCGTTTGGCAAGGAATCGGACTTCTAAATCCTTATTTATCGATTGGGCGATTAAGAGATTGCTTAGGAATAGATCACTGGTTGCAGAGAGTATCGTTGTAAGATGCTACTAACTATTTATGAGAGGTATTTAGCGGAATACTAAGAAATACAGTAGCGTAAAGAAATTACTTTTTTCTATAATTATGCATGTACACGTATTTTAACATAAGCATGTTATCATACAGTACCAATCACTTTATTTGTTGAAGTGATCCCGTAAGGGGAGAAAGTCGCCGCTGAATCAATTCCCTGTTTTACAGTAAGTAGTTAAAGACTAGTAGCCATAAAAACATGATAAAATACAGTTTTACAATCTTACGTTTAAATTTATTACATTCTACAATTTACATCATATCCGGCTCTATATTGTGATTAAAGCGGCTTTCATGCGGAGAATAAATCGGTAAAATGTAAATCACGAAATCTTCTCTCAAATAGTCTGCACGGAGCAACCTTCTTTACGAGAACAAAATTACTTGAATTTTTGTTACAGCAGATTGTAAATTTTATTGCGCTACTTGTTGACGCCATTACAAAAGATAGCGGCATTAGTTAACATGTCACTTGCCCGTCTAACGATCGAAAGATTTACGCGTTGGAAGTTGATTTCTGCCTATAGACGGCTTTCCTTTCTAGTTCTAGAGAAATTCGCTCAGCTTATTTATATCGTAGAGTTATGATTACCAAGTTTATTATAAGACAGAAAGCCTCAATAAATACCGTCAGAGATCAAATGAAAGCGGCGCGAGACCTAGTTTATCTGCAAATGACTTTATATTAGCTGGTAATGATAGTACGACGTTTGGTTCTGGGATAAAGGGTTATGACGAATCTGGAGCGATTTATTATAACGATGTCGGGTTATCTCTTAATTAACAGCGGTAGATAATTATGCAAAACGGTACAACATGTGGCGTTGATGACATTAGATGATCTAGCGACCATCTAATTACCCTTCAAACATAACGTAATCATCACACAATAACCACAATGTTTAATAGGCATCTAAAAATTGTAAGGAAGAATTAACGATGCTAACTAGTTTCAGGTTTATAAAAACAATTGCAGACATTATTATTCTATTAGATGGATGTAGAGTTCGTAGCACTCTGATCTAGTAATCTTTAGGAGTTGTATTAAAAAACCAGTCGATCAATCACTGATCGTAGATGCTTTTGTTTACAATTCTATACTACACCAGAAGGATGTGTAGATAGATTTATGAAATTAAATTATTAATTTAATTTAATTAGGTTAACGATTTTCAATTAAGCTCAGCTTGCATTCTGATAACATCTGTAGTTTGTTTTATTAAGCAGGTATAGGCAGCTTACGGCACTCATCTTAATTCCACTGCGAAACAGACGTTAAATAATGGCACGATCTTTAAATCGAAATGCTTACTCTAACGAAAAAACAACTTACACTCCGTTTATTAAATATGAGCTAAATTAGAAAGAATTTAGGATACTAATATTAGTATTGCACTGTATATAAATATTTATAATTTGTTATTCATATCTAGCGTTTTACATATCCATAGTTTAATTTCAAAGTCCAGATAGTCAATGCAACTGTTTGGCACAAATTTATTCTTCAATACGACACGAATTCATCGGTAACGCTTAAATATTTGGCTCAAAACTGAGCATAGATTACCAAAATTAGCTTACAATTAATTGATTATACAGATGATGTTGGAAAGCGGAAGACATAGGAGAGTGGAGGCTTTATATACCATGGACCTGCAAGTAGCTAGTGCACTAAAAGAGAGAGAGAGAGAGAGAGAGAGAGATGATGGCATACTAATTACATGAATGCCAAAAGGTGTATATTATGCCAGATTGATAGAACATTGTTTTAATTTTTATCACTCACTATCACAATAGTGATACTGACATGTTATCACTCATCTCGTATCAGTCATTATAACTAACAGCTTCGTTGGCGCATTTAGTTTTAGAATACATGGCACGGTGTAAACAGGGTAAATCAAGGTGTGGGGACTCTCCTCCCTCGAGAAACCCCCTCCCCTGGCAAACAAGATCGGGTCTGCTTGCCTCACATTTGAGAAAGGGGGGCCTGCGGGGCGGGGTAATGAACACATATTAATCAGTCTCAGACTCGCCAATGATTTCTCTGTTACAAACCCTCGCCACAGAGTCCCACAGTGTGATCACCGGTTCACCGGTCACAGGCTGCAGTAAATCTGTCACAATCACTTTCAGTTAAACTGGTTGGAGGTCGTAAGAAACGTCAGGGCGTATTTGGTGTCTAACACCCGACGTTTTTGGCTAGCCAACCAATACCCCCGCAATACATTGAAATCTTTCTGTGTTTTCGGTTAACAAAAGCAAAAATGCAAAATAACATAAAATAATATAATAATAATAATAATGAAATAAAAATAACAAATAGCAGCTACTGGAGTAAATTGCTGGTAATGACAACATCGAGCGCTAGTATGAAAGTTAACATAAACTGATAAAACCCGTATCCTCCATTTTTCCCATACCTTTCTTTGGACTGGTTTCATCAAATTTAATTCGCACCGTTCACTACACTCCTGCACTCCGCTCATCAGTTTGGTTTTAGTTTATTAGTGTGTTCGATGTTTTTGTGGACGACAGGAGCACTCTGTTGTTTTTGTTGTTGTTGGCATTTTTGTACGAAATATCAACGATATTTACTATATTATTGCTTAAATATTATTTTCTTGCCTAAAAATGCTAAAGTTTAACGTCAGTTTCAGCTCGATAGAATGTCGTTGACTAGGAGAGCACTGGATGTGAACCCTGCACCTACTGATCTACTGTCGAACAACATGTCAACAAGCCATCGGCTTAGCCAAGAGTGCATGTAGGTCACGTAAAGTACAATGAACCAAACCATGTATTAAAGCTATTTCACCTCCTCTCTTTTAATGCCACTTTCTGTCTCTTACCATTGGATTCAATGGCAGTATCTACAGAATTACCATCGTCCGTGAAAAAACATGCACCATCGGAACCCAACGTCAATCCATGATTAGCAAGAACAATTATTAATTAAAACTAAAGGAAGGATACGTATTGTAGAGTACAAAAAAGGCTAAAATTTAGGCAACCATCTGTCGCATGGTTGAAAGGATATTAGAGATGAGACGAGCACTGTTCTACTAGTCCGTAGTGGGAAACCTAACCAGTCATGCAATGCAATGTCTTAGAAAAAGCTGAAATACGATACAAATCTTCTTTTCTAGACTCTTCCACACCGGGTGGGAGAGACTACTAGAACAAGTCCCCCACTCTTCGAACCTCAGTGCCCTAGGGATCCAGTTTCCCTGACCCAGCCATCATCTGTCGGTTGTTGACAGCAGAGCTGTGATTTTATCACCCTGCAGATGAAATACAGGGCACACACGACTTGTCGCGAACTGGAGCAAGCTGCGATATTTGAATAAATCGACCGTTGGCTGAATACGATTGAGAACAGCGCAGCGAAGTCCGAATAGCAAGATAACAATTGATCGGGTTTAGAGATTTGTTGAGAAGAGAGTTAGTGACAATTAATCTTTAATATGGCACTAAACATTCCCTAAAAATACAAAATAATTTCAAGTCTTGATTGGCGATTGCTAATCTTGCAAGCTTTATGTGAGTTGAGTGCTCAGCGCATTTAGAAAATAATTCATAGCGAAATAGGGTTCTCCTGTTGGAATTGTAGAGTTTTTGCAACCTTCTATTTAATTTATCCTAGCTATCGTATTAGCTTTATTAATACCTTGACCATATTAAATCATTCTACTCTAAATCATCTGTAGTTCAACGTATAATTGTTCACGCTCACACTTCTGCATAATTGTTCACGCTCACACTTCTGCAAAGTTCTGCTCCTTTGCATTGTCTAAATTATATAATGCTATTTTAGACTGTTTTTATTTTAAGCTGGTTAATATATATATTAATTTATATTTGTTTGTACGTTGATCCTAATCTTTTGTGTACTGCTTTATTAACCTTCTGTTAAATAAACTGATGAAACAATGGAATCTTTAAAACTACGTTGTACGATGAGAGACCAGCTTCACCTAATTCACACTAAATGAGTCGAGTACTGACCCAGATGTCTGTCGTATTTTAGTCGTTTATATTGGCGATGCTCTTTCATTAGGAATTTGATCGATGATGTGCTCTTTAGCGCTGGAAATGCGCCACGTCTCTATACAACGTTTAGCGTAAAGCGCAGAAATTAAAATAGTCTAAATGCTGTTTAAATATGGGTTGAGCCGGTAGCTTATTGGCATATGATATTGTTCGACAGTCTGCGCATCAGTGCAGGGTTCAAATCCAGAGCTCTCCTAGTCACTGCCGAATTATCGAGCAGTAAACTGACGTTAAACCTGCCTTTAGCATATTTAAATTTGCATCTCAAACTAACTTACATCTGATATCGTCTTGGTGTTGGAAACGAACGTTAAATGAATATGGAACGATCGATAGAATCAAGTGACCAAGGAAAGATTGTAAAAATGCAAAAAACTTTAATATAAAATCATTCACAAGAAAAGATCTGTCACGTTCCAAAGTTACATCGTTCAGATACTAAACTAAATGCAAAACTCTCCACCAACTTTCAACAATCAAGATATTTTACACGAAATTGTACGTGCAACCTTGTACAGTATATATGCTATTTAGAATTCATGCTGAACACTTTAAAAAGCGCTCAAATCACTTGTTCATTTTTATAAAGATATATAGGCCTACACTAGTGATAAAGAATATGGCAAACTTACATAATCTCGTCGTACATCTTCATGTGTACATACATACGCAGCCGATAGCATACTCACAATAACATGCCATTAAACTGTACATCTTTATACAGATATGTATATACACTATTTAAACAGCACGCTTGCAAAGACGCGCAACCAAATTCTGAACAAGATGCAACGATATCACAAAATCTCACAAGAATGATGGTTGTATAAAAATTATTCAATGCAATCAATATCTAAAAAAGCGTTTTTTCAAAGTAGTCACGGAATCAGATCGTCCATATAAATCTATATTAAACATTTCTATTTCTCTTATTACAAGAATTCTCAAAATAACTTCTGAACTGAAGTAACGCATAAAGTTATCTGGAACATCTTCTAGCATCATTTGAGGTCAGGGACGTAACTGACAATAGACAAAGGACATTGTACGGTAAAATGTAATGCCAGCCACGGATACGATCACATCCTTATCCTCATAGATCAGAACCTTTCTGTCTAATAACGTATTATTCAGCCATCTCAAGTGTTGCTGAAATAACTGAATTAACTTAACACTTTCCACGGAACAGTAACAATATTGAAATTGCAAATGCTGATGAAGTTGTTTACGAATTTTACCTTTAAGATATCAGCTAGTCATATCTAATTAACTAGTCATATCAGTTGACAGTTAGGTAAATCTATTCAACTAGTCGTATTAACTAGTTATATCTAATTAACTAGTTATATCAGTTGACAGTTACATTTATTCAACTAGTAATATCAGCTAGGCATATCTATTTAACTAGTCATATCATGACAGTTAGTTGCATTTATTCGACTAATCGTATCAGGTATCATATACATGTATATTTAACTAGACATATCGGCTAGGCATATTTGACAAATTATGATCATATCACAGCTACTCATACCTATTTAACTAAATTGGTTAAATCAGCTAGTTATAGCTATTTAACTAGTCATATTTTTTAGATGAATGTCAAACCATTGAAGAATGCACATGTACGTGTAAGTTTTACATCTGCCCAAATGATTATTGCAGAATAGCTGATAACAATAGTGCACACTAATGTTGGATCTAACTGAAGCATCCGCGCACATCATCAAAACAATCCTTTCAAGATCACAAGCGTATGATACAGTCAGCTATCATATAGCAATAAATAAATAAAGTGCAATCAGCCAGTTTAGCATAACTTATTACTAAAAATTTAATATTCAACGCTTCACTCTACGACGACGCATTTGGGATAATATCTGAGGTTAGGCTTACAAAATAAATAGTCGATGATAAGCGCAGAGCATGAAATAGATAATGAATTTTGCTGTAACGGAAACGACAACAAAATATTGCAAATACTTCTGTACACTATACAATAATAGCCCAAACAACTCGTATTAGCTTACTTTCTGCAGTCGCTCAATCCAAGTCCATCAACAAATAACATAGTGCCAAACACATGCGTTCCAATTAGTAGCCTGCTCTCATTTAACGTCCGATTCATGGACCGAGTTATACTTAAGTGTATTTGTAGACACAAAGTGAAGTAATAAACACTAGATCTAAGTATAATATAGGAGGCAAGAATTAGACTCTTGGAAGATGCAAATCAATACGAAATAATCGCATGTACATAACACATCTTACATCAGATCTGTCTTCGCAAACTTCCAAGTAGTCACCCGATTAATTGAATAGTCTTTTAATTGATTAATTCCAATTGTTATCAGTTGATAGATGGATGGGATTCGCTGGGTTAACTCCTGACACTTTTGATTCTCGGATCAGCTTATCCGAGAATTAAAACCCGAACCACCGACGTAACAAGAGAGAATTATGCATATTTAATTGTAAAATGCACAACATTCCCGAAGATCGAGACTAGCCTAAAACCGAGATTTCACTTACAAGAATAGATATATTTTTAGAATAGATCTATTTTTAAAACAATTTTAAAAATAGATATATTTTAAAAGATCGTATAAAAAGAGATTTATTTTTTAGAAGAGATCGCGGTTCATAAATGGTAATAACGCCGAGGTGAAAACAACCTGGCAGTGTGCCATTAATAACCACGCAGAATAAAATTCAATAACAACATAACAAGTCCATTACAGTCTAGAAATATGGTCATTTGAATCACTCAATACGGCGTTCATTTGATAAATTCGCTCAAAGATCATGAAGGAAAATTAATCAGTGCTTGCATTTAAATATATTTACTTTTGCTGAAATATTGATTTAGCCCGAATTAAATAAGTACTAACGCTACCTGAAAAGACACGAAATTAACCTCAAGCGATGCATTTAAAGTGATTAAACGTTCAGAAACGTTCCAGACAAACAGGTACAAACTGAAATTTTATCACTTGACGTACAGCTATCACATGTATACAATTCCTGAGTTTTAAAAGTCTAGGCACCACTGTATTATGACGATGACAACTTCCATCATAAACGAGCTGGACAAAGACAGGGTACAAAATGCAACATCTTTATTCTAATATAGAATACAACACCTTTATTATTGACGCATTATACAAAGATAATTGTGAACATAACAGAGGTTAATATCATCATCATCTTCTTCTTTGTCCCGTAACAGAAGCTAATATCAAAGATACAAATTATCAAAAACTAAACCTTTGCCAGCAAGTAGATACACTTATATGTCTAAGATTCTTAAGAAGATTAACTACGGATATATTAAAGCTGGTAAAGCTAATGTTAACGTCAGTTTCCTCACTCGAAAGCGATGTCAGTGACGATAGTGTTATTATCACTTATGCATATAATTAATTTCCTTACAGCAAGAAAACTAGCTATTAACAGCTTTATAATATTAAAAGCCGTTTTACTTCAATCCGCGAATATATTGCATTCACGTTATGCATTCGAAACGAATACAACATTTCACGATATTCTCGCGAAATATTTACAACTTTTCATTGAATAATAATTTGTTAATTTATTAATAAATATTAAATATCGCGCTTTGTACGGTGGGCATTAGATACATAACAACCGCCATATTGTTTCTTTACTTCTATTTAAAAAAATTAATTTCTTTTTTACTTTTTCAAAGTTAAGAGTTAGATTTATTATTTAAGGCAAGGGTTGGGGTACGGGTTACGGGTAGGATTTAACTAAAATGGAATTAGGATTAAATTAATCGAATTACCGCTAGATTACATCGAATTTAGTAAAGAAACAATATGGCGACTGTGTATGCTCTAATGCCAACTGTTTTGCACATGAACGTTTACTGCAGTGGAATATCAATAGCATAAGCCAATAGCCTTGCCGGTAGGCCCAGTGTTCGTCAAACTCTACCGCATTCGTATATTAATCCAAATTTAAATCCCTTTTTGTCATCTATAGAGAGCGTCAGAGATGTTATGAATAGACCCCAAAATTCGTTACATAGCCTACACACAACTTAAATAGGTAATTTCTCTAAATAGAAGATAAGTACACAAAACTGGACAATTCTTTAGAATGGTTCCGATGTATAATGTTAAGTCAAAAATATTGTCCTTAAATTTACAGAATATCTTGGCTTTAAACTTCATACAAATGTTCAAAGTTTTCTCGTTCAAAACACCCATTAATTATATTTTACTACAACGCTTTTATGGATTGTTAGTATTAAATAAAATTTCAAACACTTGTAAAGATAATATAAAATAGAACGGTACAATTCTAAACAGTGAATTCTAAGACATTCTGCAATATACTATGCGAAATACTACAACCTTAAAGCCACATACTAAGATACTCCATCATAAATATACAGACTAAATCAAAGATATGAAGACAAACATACGGAAATACTGAGCGATATAAAGACAAATTTAGACAAATAATCAAAGATACAGCTTACACAAATTATTCTGTAATACAAATTCCTTTAACTCAACTGTTGCTTATCCTTTTAACATTACAATAGATTTATCCATAGTGCACGATGAAATCATGGATGCCTGTAGTGATTTGAGCTATTCCGTAGGCGACAAAGACTAACGTTCTGCAAGACATTCTGAGCTACAATACGTTTACAATGTCCGTAAACTGCAGCTGTCGATCAAATGCATCCAACAGAATGAACTGCAAAATTAAGCACTAGAAAGACATCATGAAATACAGTGCTAAACGGGCAGCAGATATCCCTCTCAATCGTGCACGAGTAGAAATAAAGCAGAAACTTTTTAAACTGTCGTATAAAATCTACGCCTACGCTCACACCCACACATACATATAAGCATACAAGAACACATATACAAAGACACATCCTTAAACAAACAATTATGCGAATATTCAATAAAAAATATAAAGCACACATGCATAAGATCAAATATACAAGTAGATACAACTGCACTCTATATAGATCATCAACGTCTTTATTTATACCCGAGAATTAAAAAAATACATACACACACGACACAGTAGCATATAAAATAGATTTCTGATAGCACACAGAAGAGAACTGCTGCTAATACTCAACTACGAGATACAGCAGCGAGGTGAACACTGTCGCAATTCCGACGGCGAGATCGACATATACAAAAAAGCACAACGCTTTGGTAGACAGTCATAAAAACATACACATATAGAATTAAGAAAAAAAACACAAACTACTAATTTTAAATCTAAAAATATAAGAACATAAAATGTCAATTTAAAACACTACCTACTAGATAACTATATCCACTCGACAGCGCTCGCACAATCATAGCTACACAGCCACAGAATAAACAGGAAACGCATAGAATGTGTCTAAAATAGTTGCATATTGGAAATGATTGTAAAGTAGTTAGTAACCACTGATTGCATAAAAATTGCCAAACATCGACAGGCATATTTTGAAACATAAAATGAACAGAGAATTGAGGCCTAACTCAAATGTCACACAATGTAGATTTAACGCCGTGTTCCAACCCCGAAGCTGATATCGAGAACGACAGAGACGGGCAGATATTTTTATACTTGTACATTACAGACTATGCAAACGTGGCATACATCGTATAACCAGATGTTGAGAATTGGCAATATTTACAAATATAAAATACGCTAAACGAACGGAAGGCTTCGCTAGATGTGATGCTTAGTGAACAGAAAGATGTTGTCCGTGCATACAATACTATATATAGATTGCAAAAAAATTTCGCAAATCGTTGGGAATAGCATCCGTTAAACTACACAGGCACAAATTGTTAATAATTCTAAACGATATTTTTGCCATTGAGAAGTATCATTGTCTCTGGCAAAAATTATTTTCACAATACTGAAATGGCATATCTGATAAAATTCCTAGGGTTGCCTGAATAAGGCCGCCATAAAGCTGACAAAGTCTCAAGGACTGAAATGCAATGTGCCCATAAGTGTGCAACACTATAGAAATAAATTTGATGCTGATTTACAAATTGTAAGTTTCATAACATACAATTACCACAAAGAAGTTAATTCGATGCAAATTAGTTTAACATAAACTATTGATCAGAAATCCTAGAGAAATTTTCTACATTTAAATATCACATTAACTTCTGCTCATTTACATAGTCAGTTCTGTTATTATTAGTTCATTGATCGCGTTCATTTGAAACCTTTATTTTAATGGCACAATACATTAAGTTTATTATGCAACGAAAATAGAATAATTGATAATTTTCAATACACAAGCAGCGCTCTCGATGATATGTGATAGATACGTACAAATACACAAGATATAAAAATACAAATTTATAATCATATGCATTTTAAAACGCTCGTAATGGGTAACATTATTATTAAAGGTAACATTAAATACTTAATTTTAGCTAAAAGTCCACTCTGATACCACTCGACTACTTGAACTTAACAACGTGTTAATAATTTTAGTTTATTATATACAGGGGAAAAGGATAGTCAGAATATAGAAATGTCACAATTTTTATGTTATTTCTTTTACTATTACAATTTGTTTAAAATTGGGTTTTGAACATTTTCACTCGATCACTCAGTCATCAATGAGTATGATTAATATTCTATACCACTTATTTTGATCAACATAAACTATAAATTATTAAAATTATAATTTCAATAATAAATTATAATTTAAATTTATAATTATAACCAATTATAAATTACTAACGAAAAAATAATTCTGAAAATTATTGGCAGCATTGCTCGCAAGAGTATTGCTCGCAATACTATTGCTTGTAGTAGCAAAAACTAGGCGATCGGCACATAAATGTTTAAGTAATACTAATAGTACACAAATCTGTAATTAAATTACTACCAATACACTTAGTACTAGTATTTTCAAATCTTTTATAAACTAAGATCAATGATAATTTACCCATTAATATGAAGATTTCAAAGTTCCTTCCATGAACAGACGTCGCCGAGTGCGATATTAAATAAGTTTGTACAACGGATTTTCGAACTCCAAGCCATAGAGCGTAATTTCGAAGATAACGTTCAAGTGCCACAATCAACAATAGTCTACCAACTTATGAGGATGAATAAGTGATACCAACTTAATACGGGGACCAAGGGACTACGGTGCTACGGGGAAAAAGGGAAAATTATTTACATTCGGGATTCTACGCTTGAGAGTAGAACATAAGAAACGGCAGCATAGAGTTCTGATTGGAAACCAAACGATCGCTTTAGAGACAATTAAAAATAGAGCATTGTTCAGGAAGATCACATAGCGTTAGTTACAAGACCACAGGTCTATCAGTCAGCCTTTAACGACTTTTTATCGAAAAGATTCGAAACTTCCATCGTAAGTTCCGTACAGTCAGTTTTTTTGGTAGAAACAGTTCCCGAAGAAAATATTTCCTTCCAGCATTTCAGTAACTTCCGGCGTAGAGTATTCGCCCGGATCCACTTGGGTTTCGTTAAAATATCCGATAGGGACGATATCGGAGTTATCCGTGATCGTGTCATCCAGCAACTGCTGACCGAGTGGTGAGGATGGTTGGTAGAAAGACATAGAAGGAGTATCCGGGTTACCATAGAGAGTATTCGACGGTGCAAAAGCCTGGTTGGACACGGTGGTTTCCTGAGCAGACGAGAGTCCCGGACCACACAAGTCATCGTTCAAGTCGCTGTTGGTCAGTTCCAGTTGACAGATCTCATAGCCGGCCTGAAATAAACTAGATTTAAGCAGATGATCCACGTCCGTAAGTCCCTCTCCAAAATCCGTTAGGTTGTCTAACTCTAAGCTCGGTTCAGTCTTCACCCTTTCTAGCTTAAACCCGTAATCTTCTCCAGCGAAACAAGCATCGCTTTCAGGAGATGAGGGTATCCCAGAGTCGCACCCAGGACTGGTTGGGAGTGTAGCAGGAGCCGTATAGGCCAAATTAGTATTGGACAGCAACAGCGACGTTGGGTCAATCTGCACAAAGGTCGAGGTCGCATTGGAGGTCAGTGTTGAGGTCAGAGTGGAGGACACTGCAGAGGTCAGCATAGCGGTCAGTTGTGGACTAGCAGTGGTCAGCATGCGCTTACTGGCGCGAATGTTGCTTTTGAACGAATCGTTGATAATGACCCTGACATTAAGATGGTCGTTGATGTTCCTCAGGGGCTGGCTAGTCTGAGTCACCTCTACACCCGAAGTTAAGCTTCTCAGACTAGCACCACCCAATCCTAAGTCGAGACCAACCTCCCTGCTCAAGACCGACTCGCTGTTTGTAGTCTTGCGAGGTCTGCCGGTCTGTGCGGATACCTTACGGGCAGCGGCAACCGACGATGCCGATGCTCTCCCAGCAGTCTTATTAGCAGTAACATTCGCCTGCCCTTGTGGAAGTTTGTTGTTCTTCTTCCTAGGTTGGTATTTATAATTAGGGAATTCCTTTGCATGGAGCACGTTGAGTCTGCCCTGTTCATCCATATACGGCCTCCTCTTCTCCGCATTCATGTCTTTCCAGCGTGCACCCAAGCTCTTGCTGATCTGAGCGTTGTGCATGTCAGGATGCATCATATTTATCCTGCGTCTTTCTACATGAGAAAAGACCATGAAGGCATTCATCGGTCGTGGAATGTGATCTTCCCCCCTCGACGACTTCTTCTTGCATTGAGTGGCATCGCTATAAGGTGTTTTAGAGTTAGGGGAGACTAACAGAGATCCGAACAGGATAGGAGATTCATTCCAGTCGACTTCTTCACACTCACCAACCCTGACGCTATCCATGGAATCGTAATCCATTCTCAGTCACTGTGGCAGCTTTCTATACTCACAAGTATTAAAATATATTCCGTCGAATAAAGATTCTAGATCATAGATTTGTACAGGACGACGCTTAAACCTAGCAGCAGTAATTGTACTATGTATTAGCTGATATATAAATCCACGCTAATTCGATTGAGCATCGAATGAATGTCACATATTCTAACTAAACATCCAAACATCCAAGTGCGTGTCAACTATTGCCTATAATCAGAGATCAGCGTTAATAGACATACTTTCCTACAAACAGTAGTTTTCCTACAAAAAACCACATTATAATATACATACAGAGTTTCAAGAATGTATATCATCATCATCATCATTATCTTCCCTTGAATCCCAGTTTAACTATGGTAAATATCATGATGTATACATATATACTATATATATATATATATATATATTATATATATATATATATATACATATATATAGATATATATAATATTATATATATATATATATTATAATAATATATATATATATATATATATTTATTTATTCTGTCTCTATCTCTCTAGTGTTCCGTCAAGTGGCAGGTTTATAATATATATATATATATAGATATATATATATATATATATATATATAGATTATATATATATATATATATATATATATATATATATATAATTAAATAACTACAATAAAAATAGGAATTTAACTATAAATTTAGTGTTTTTAGAAGTTTAACATACGATCACGAAATGGGATTAGGGATGATCTGATAACAAATTCATTTACGGAGATGAGAAGGAAGGCAGAGGATAGAATAGATTAGAGTTAGATGCCATGGACCTGTCGTTAGGTAGTACACTAGAATAAGATCATTAAGTAACAAGATCATCAAGTATCTAATATAGTAATCACAGGAAAAATCTATTGCTAACTCAGCCCCAAAAATTAAGCAATAACCCCGGCCAATTATATAATTGACGAGCGTGATTTGATATTAGCTAATAGGTTTCGCATTTTAACTAGTGGGTTTCACACGTCAACTAGTGTGTTTCACATGTTAGCTACTGTGTTTAACACGTTAAACAGTGTGTTTACATGTTAACTAGTGTGTTTCACAGGTTAACTGGTGGGTTTCACACGTTACCTAGTGGGTTTTAAAAATAACTAGTGGGTTTCACATTGATAAATAGTGAGTTAGTCCCAGCCTGACAGCGACCTGTATTATGATAGTGAGCAAAAGCGCCTTTACGCAAAGTAGTTTATTATAAAATTTATGATATTTCTCAGCAAATACAACCGGAAATATCATACGATAGAATTTGCAAATTTAAATATTTATCCTATCTTGTCAATTTAACTTTCCACTTAGATTATAAACATATAAGATAGTTTAACATTTACTATTCTTAATCGTGATAGCTAAATTCTAAAAATAGAAGTTCTACATCAGGTGAAATGGGAGCTTCCTCTCTCTCTCTCTCTTAGTGCACTGCCTACTGCCAGGTCCATGGTACATAACGCCTCCACTCTTCTCTGTCTTCAGTTTTCCTCTTCATGTCCACATATGAGTGGATCTTTAAATCATCTAACATCACCTAATCTCGGCCTGCCTCTGCCTTTATTTCCTTCCGTTCTGCCTTCTATGACCTATTTTGATAGACTTTCCTCCCTAGAATGTGTCCTATAAAACTCTTCTTCCTATTTCTTAATATATTTATCAACTGTCTATCTGTACCAACTCGCTTCTGAACTTCCTCATTTGTAACCTTTCGAGTCCAGCTAATCCTTTCCAATCTTCATATCCACATTTCCAATGCCTCTAGTTTCCTAATGTCTTTCTTCCTTAAGGTCCATGCATCAAAAATGGGAGCCATACACCATAAACCCGGGCTAGTATTCTATAGTAATAATTAAATTAATGGTTTGCTAAAAATCATCAATAAATAATATAAATTTTATATTATAAAAATTTACTATAAAGAAATCAGTAAAACATATTTCTCATAAACACAATTTCACTGTTTTACACTCAACCCAACCATCTGAAGTTGTATCCTGGTGATGCCGCAAGAAACGCTAAACAATCCGCATACCTTAATTAACATAATTTAAATAATTTAATTTACATAAATTTGTATACTTAGATATAGTCCAAGATTAGGAAGTAAACCCGGCCAACTATTCAATAAAAGTAAAAAGCTAAAGCCAATGTTAACATCAGTTTCCTCACTCGAAAGCGATGTCAGTGACGGGCGAGCCCAGGATTTGAGCCCGCATCTACTGATCCGCGGTCGAGTATCTTAACGACTTCGCCACTGGCTCCAGCCAATATGGTAATAATTAATACCAATATAGTAATAATTAAATTAATTGTTTGCTAAAAATCTAATTAAATAGAATAAATTTCATATTATACAAAATATAATATAATAAAGAAATCAGTAAGACACATTTCTCATAAATTCAATACAACTCCACTGTTCTACAATCAACCAAAGCATCGGTAGTTGTATCCTGGTGATTCCGAAAGAAACCCTAAACAATCCGCATACCTTAATTTATATATTATATAAATATAATAGGGATAGATAAAACGTTAAATTTCGTAATTTTATCAGAACCTAATGCCTTTCTCGTTTAGTAGTTAAAAGGCTGATAAAAATTTAACCAAGTCGCAAATAATGCCCATTCTAATCTCACCAAATTTATAAATTATAAATAAATTAGCTTCTCTATCATTCTATGACACTGCATTCTATACAATTACACACACACACTCACTCACACAACTATATATATATATATATATATATATATATATTATATATATCTATATTTATAATATATCTAATATATATATATATATATATATATATATATATATATATATATTAAAATCACGCGCTTTAGGGACTTAACCATTACGCAGTCCAATAAATTTTTCAAATTACTAGTCCTGTGAATGCCCGAGATTTTACTATCGTATTTATTTTTCAGGTAGGCTAATAGCACTAGCTAGCCTAATAAGTCTATCTATATAATTAAATTAAGGTAGTGCAAAATTTAATAAAAGGCACAGAGAAATTGAATACTAACTAACTAAACTATCTAGTAATGCATTGCTTTTACTATCTAACCACAAAATTTTCTAAATTCTATCTATATACCTTCACTTCGCAAATTTAATTCTTAAGGTAACAGCACTAATATACATAGTATGCGAAATCTCTTTAGAAAATTAGGCTAGTGCAAATTTAGCAAATAGACTTCACTTTTTAGAAATTGCATACTAAACAGTCTAGTAATGCACGAGTTAAAACATCTACCAACAGCAATACATTACGTTGTCTAAATTCTATCTATATACCTTTACTGTACAGAATTAATTTTTATCTACTAGCACTAGTAAACATAACAAGTCAAATCTCTGCATTATCTTAAAGTATTGTAAATTTACAAATATGCATAAAAACTACCTAGAAATATATTGCGTTAAAGATTTATCCACTTTACTTAAATTTTATCTAGATACTTTCACTCTACACGTTATATTAATTATCGTAAAGAACTATTCACCTAAAATACGCTAATACACACTTTAATTACATTACCTAAAGGTGATAGTATCCCAAGTATAGACGACTGATGTTCTCTCTACAACTCTCTAGGACCAACTGACGCTTTCTATTCCTTCTATTCCTAACGCTTCACTATTTCCTTCCAGCAACTGACAGCTAAATGTTTAACCAATGGCTGCTGGCCCTGTCTCGCTACCTAAGCGTATTTTTACGTTGAAGTCTGTGTGTACCTATCTGTTTGTTTGACTCAGTATGTGCAAGAGTCGCGCTATGTCAGCTTTCGGTTACATGACAGCTTCGCTGCTATTGGTCAAAGGGGTACGCAGACGTTAGTAAGTCTGTCTGGGTTTGTTGCCCTATTTGTCCATGTAACTTCATATTCAAAGAGATGCGAAATGAGGTTGTGGTTTGCGATCCCCAAAAATTGAGGCAGATAAATTAATTGGCGGTAATTTAGCACAATTGTTCAATGAATACTGTGCAATTTTAAATTTTAAATAGTGTTTAACAAAGTGAAATTTTAATGACAAGTATTAACATGATCAAAATAATGATTATTGAAATAATTATTTTAATCAATAATTATAATAATATTATTATAATTATATAATATTATTATAACTCCGGGCTTTATTACTGGCTCCCGGTTGGAACCAGTGGCAAATTCCGTAAGATAATCGACGGCGGATGCATATGTGCGGGGTTCAAATCCTGAGCTCGCCCTTCACTGACATCGCTTTCGAGTGAGGAAACTAAACGCTAAACTTAGCTTTATCAGCTTTTTTAATAATGATAAAATGTTAAATGTAATTATGATTTTCTGCCAGCAGAAGACTTTATTGGAGTAACAAATTTTATATACTCCTACAAAATATCTTACTAGCAGTAACTGATGGCGTTTTCACTTGATGTTTGCGTCTACTAAACTACTAAAGAATAGATTAACTGTGAACTGCACATTGTATAGACCTTATATAATGTGTGATGGCAGCTCTGTTAATATTATAAACAAAGCCAGGTGGGGCAGTGGTGAGATAGTGGGGAGGGCTGTTTGCTTATTTTGACGGCTTGCAATGCTCAGTATATATGCATATATTTATTTAGCTTTCTTCATTTATTAACAGAATGACATAAAATAATTTCAAAAGAACATTATTTTTCCATGTCTTATCAAATATTGATAAAATAGCGTAGTAATTTACATTTAATATATGTCTAGATAAAATATTTACGAAGGATATCTTACAAGTATTTGATATCTAACATTATAAATGCCTTCCCTAAAACAATCAGCCAATGACTGAACATTGGCGACTCCAAAGAAAGGAAAAATATGCAGGATGATTTTTCAAAGTAAACAAATCACATAAAAGTTTCAGCAAGTTTTAAACAAGTTTTATCAAAAGAACTACAAGAGGCGACTAATCAAGATCTGAGAAAATAAGACGGAAATACCATAAAGATCCTACTAGTCCTACACTATAAGCGCAATTTATTTGTTTGACTAGGTATAGCCTTCTATCTAGATTTATAACTTACAGATCCACGGAGTGCACTTTAGCTATGAGAATGAATAACTACGCTACTAGGACGTACCAATTGACATACCAGAGAAATAGAGAGATAGAGAGAGAGAGAGAGAGAGAGAAAGAGAGAGAGTGAGAGAGAGTGAGAGAGAGAGAGAGAGAAAGAGAGAGAGAGAGGGGGGGGGAGAGAGAAAGAGTTGGGCAGTGATGTCTGAATTATAACAAATGATCGGGTTTAGAGTTTGTTGAGAAGGAGGTTAGTGAGAATTATTCTTTAAAAAGTGCACTAAAATATTCTTTAAAAATACAAAAATTGTTTATGAGTCTCGACTCACGATTGTCTATTTTTCAAGCTTTAGGTGAGTTATTTGAGGATTCAGCATGTTTACAAATTGATTCAAAACAAAATAGGGATCTAAAACTAAAATAGTTTAATTTTTGATAATTTTGTAATTAATTTATCCTAGCTATCAAATTAGCTTAATTAACATTTTAGCCCTTTTTAATCCACTCTACTCTATAAAAATCGTCTGTAGTTAGACAAACACTTATTCATACTCATACCTCTGAGAAGTTCTGCGAAGAGTATTGTCTAAAATTGATAGTAGGTATTTCATTCACTGAATGTGAAGCAAACGAAATATAGTGCAGTCTCTCCTCGACAATCGTCATGTCATCACCACAAAGTATACATTCATGTACTGTAAATCGAGCCTAGATGGAGAATCAATGACAGCGAAGTTGTTGCGGATTTACTAATCGTCTATTAAAATCTGGCAAAACAGCATCCAAGGCCAGCAGTAACACAGTTTTAGCAATTGTTTAAATGTTCTTATTATGTTTCTTTGAGAAAGTCTATTCGTATCCCGACCCTGGTTAAACTTGGATTCAGCTGGTGGCATATTGACATGTGATATTGTACGACAGTCTGAGGATCAGTAGGTGCAGGATTAAAATATGAGCTCTCCCAGTCACAGTCGTGCTATCGAGCAGGAGATTTACTTAAAAATTGTCTTTAACTTATTTAAATTAAATTTTTATCTCAAAAGTAACTTACATCCGATATCGTCTTTGTGCTAGAAAGGAACGATAGACGAATATCGACCGATATCAAGAAGTAACAAGGAAAGATTTTAAAAATGCAAGAAACTTTAATATAAAAGCATTCACAATATAAGATCTGTTACGTTCCAAAGTTACATCGCTCAGAAACTAAACTAAATGCAAGACTCCCCAGCAACTTTCATTAAATCAAGCTTATACTGTACATACAACCGTGTACAGTATATATGCTATTTAGTTTTTATGTAGCACATTTAAAAGGCCGGCAATTCACTTGTTCATTTTTACTTAGATATATACACAATTGACAAAGAATATGGCAAACATACGTACATCATCGTACATCTTCAAGAATATATTCATACACAGCCCACAGCATACTCACAATGAAATATTATTAAACTGTACAAATGCAGTGAAACATAAATGTATATACACTAAAAATATAGCACGCTTGCAAAGACTTACAATCAAATTCTGAACAAGATGCAACGATATCACAAAATCTCACAAGAATGATGGTAGTGTAAAAATTAGTCAAAAAATTAGGCTATTTCAAAGGATCCACTGAATCAGAGCAACAATATGAATCTATATAAGAGAAATAGATGTCAACAATATCTATTTCTCTTATTACTATAATCATCAAAATAACTTCAGAACAGAAATAATGCATCAATACTTACTGTCACTCACCGTCTCTAGCAAAATATGATGTCAGGGACGCAGTAGACAATATACGAAGGACATAGCCGCAAAACACAAATCGAAATTGTACGGTAAAATATAACGCCGGCTACAGATCGAATTACATTTTATCCTCATAGATCATGTACAATCTGTCATTTGTTATTACATAATATTCAGACATCTCAACTATAACTGCTCCCGAATTAAATTCTAGACAGTTATCACTTTCCAGGGAACAATAAAAATACTGAAATTCTTGCATTGTAAATGCTGACGTTGTTGTGTACGAATTTTACCTTTAAATATCAGGTTGTCATATCGATTTAAATGGCACTATCAGATAATCAGTCGTATCTGTTTAACTGATCATATTAGTTAGTCATATCTTTTTTCAGTCATATTAGTTGACAAAGACAGAGAAAACATTGGTTTGGATAATGTCATGTGGGTGTGAAGCATGGACCTCAAGGAAGAAATATATGAGGAAAATAGAGGTATTGGAAATGTGAGTTTGGAGTAGAATGGAACGGATTAGCTGTACTCGAAAGGTTACAAATGATGGAGTTCTGGAGAGGGTTTGCACAGATGGGAAGTTGATAGATGCATTAAGAAATAAGAAGAAGATTTGGATAGGACACATTCTAAGGGGGAAAGTCTACCAACATAGGTGATAGGAGGCAGAATGAATGGAATCAGAGGCATAGGCTCGGCTAAGATTAGGAATGTTTGATAAAATAGAGATCCACTTATATGTGGACATGAAGAGGAAAGCGGAAGGAGGAGAAGAGTGGAGGCGTTATATACCACGGACCTGCCAGTAGGTGTACTAAGTGTACTATGAGAGAGATCAGTGGACAATTAGTTACATCTATTTAATGAATCGTATCAGCCAGCCGTATATATTCAACTAGTCTTATCGGCTAGGCATATTTATTTAACAAATCACAATCATATCACAGCCAGTCATAGCAACAGTATTTAACGATCACATTAGCTAGTCATAGCAATTTCATTAGTCATATTAACTAGTCATATTTTGTAGACGAATCTAAAACCATTGAAGAATGCACATGTATGTGCAATTTATACGACTGACGAATTGATTACTGCACAAAAGCTAAAATATCATAAATATAGCGCAGCTTAACCCTGTAGTGTTCGGGTGTACTTGGACCACTGCACGGTAACTAATCTAACAGAGGAAGGCAACGGGAAACCAAAGAAGGAGCCATACTTTTCCCAAATTATAAGCTACATAAGGTCTGGATAAGGCATGGAATTTGTGAGGTGATTAACTTGTTGATCTAAGGAGTGCCCCTATTGAGAGAAAAAGCAGACTTTGAGTATGAAAATGTACCTTGAAACTGCCACTTGGAAGTGCACTGAAGAGGGAAAGAGAGAGAGAGAGAGAGAGGAAGAGAGAGAGATATAGCGAGAGTGAGCGCAGATTAAATTTTGGATCTAACTGAAGTATCCGTACTTCATCAAAACAGTCCTTTCAAGAAAAAACAGCGTAATATACAGTTAGCTATCATAGCCATAAGTAAATTACAATCAATTTGTTTGCAAATTTGACACTAAAATGTAATGTTTAACGCCTAACTCTACGACGACACATTTTGGCTTTCGGAGTGTTTAGTATTAGGCTATATAATAAATAATCGCTGATAATCGTAACACACGAAATAGATAATTAACTTTGTTCTAACGGAAATGACAACAAAATATCGCAAATACTTCTGTACACTATGCAAAAATAGCCCAAACAACTCGTACTAGCTTATTTTCGCAGTCGCTCAACCCAAGTCCATCAACTAATACCAAAATGAAACATGCTAAATAATAATTTAAAAAATCTAATTAACAAAGATTAACGCTACTAGAAATGAAACGAAATTAACCCGAAGCGATGCATTTAAAATGATTAAACGTTCAGTAACGTTTGAGACAAACAGGTAGGCCTACTGACTGAAATATTTATCACTTGCCGTACAGCTATCACATGTAAACAATTCCTGAGTTTTAAAAGTCTAGGCACGACTGTTTTTTGACAATGACAACTTCTATCATACACGAGCTATACAACTTCTATCATACCTGAGCATCTGTTCATTTATTTTTGAATAATAAATATCGCGTTTTTCACATAAACGCTTAATGCAGTCGAATAACAATAGCCTAAGCCCATAGACTCATTGGAATACTTAACATTCGCCACATACTACCACATTATTAGTATGTTAATCCACATTTAAAGCCCTAAATGTCATCGAGAGAGAGTGTCAGAGACGTTAGGCAAAGAATCGGAAAATCTTTACATGCACTATCAAACTGTAAATTTAATATTTTTTCTAAATCGAATATAAGACAAAAACTGTAAATTTAATATTTTTCTAAATCCAATATAAGTACTTTTAACTATTAATTAATAACCACTCAAGATTGAATATTTCTTCAGAGTGGTACCATTTGTATAAGTAAAAAAAATAATATTGATGTATATGTGGAATAGGTAGGCTTTAAATTTCTTAAAAATAGTTAAATTTATTTCACTCAAAAAGCTCAATATATTGTATTACAATGCTTTTATTTGTTATAACATACAATTTGGCACTCTTGCAAAGACTATACATGACCGCACTTGCAATTCTAAACTGTTTTAAAGACATAATTACAGAAATGCTGGGCGATATAAAGTTGTTAGACAATTACGCAGCGCTATAAAGACAGATTTAGACAAATACTCAACGAAATTCTAAATGGTTACACAAATATTCTGCAAGACAGATTCCCCCAAGACTACTGATTTACTCCTTTTTGCATAAAACTAGACTTACCTTAGTGCTTGATGCAATCCTGGACGACGGTAGTGATATCAGATACTCCGTAGCCGACAGAGATTAATGTACTAAAATATATGCTGAGTTACAAAACTACGCTTACATTGTCCGCAAAGATCAGACGTCGATCAAATGCATTCAAAAGAATGAACTACAAATTAGTCCACACAGTAGACACCATGAAATGCTGAAGGTGCAGCAGATAATGCTATCAATCGTTCACACGTAGAAGCACACAAGTAACTTCTTAAAATGGCGTATAAAAACTACGCCGACACACACACATATATAAGCACAAACGAACGCAAATACTACATAATATTATTTATACTGATACGCATCACCAAACACATTCTGCGAAGGTACTATAGAAATGTATTTGTAAAAAGCACAAATACATAACATCAAATATACTACAAGATATAACGGCACTCTGCATTGACCATCAGCGTCTGTATACCCGAGAATTAAAAATACATACACACAAGACAAAGAAGCATATAAAATAGATTTCTTATAGCACACAGAAGAGAACTGCTCTGCAGCTTAAAATAGCATATATATATATATATATATATATATATATCTATATATATATATATATATATATATATATATAGATTATAAGAAGTATCGGAAATTGTTGGGAGTGAAACTACACATGCACAAATTGTTAATAATTCTAAAAACGATATTTTTCCCATTGAAAAGTATCATTGTCTCCGGCTAAAATAATTTTCACGATACAGAAATGACAAATCTGAAAACCCTAGGGTTGCCTGAACTATCTACTTTAAAAAATGACAATTAAAACTAGAGCATTGTTCCACTTATCACATTAAAGGCTTTAATTACAAAAAGGCCTAACAGTAAACCTTTAACGACATCTTAACGAACTGACTGGAAATTTTCCAAGCAAGTTTCGTTTTCTTTTGGTATAAGCACTTCCCACATAAAAGAAAATATTTTCTTCTAGCATTTCAGTAACTTCCGGCTTTGAATATTCGCCGAGTTCCACTAAAGTTTCGTAAATATTTCCGATATCGGAGTTATCCGTAATCGCGTCATCCAGCAGCTGCTGACCGAGGGATGAAGATGGTTAGTAGAAAGACATAGAAGGAGCATCAGGGTTGCCATAGAGAGAATTCGACAGCGCAAAAACCGGGTTCGGCACAGTCGCTTTCTAATGGTAAGCCGACGAGAGCAGAGGATCACACGAGTCATCTTTCAAGTAGCTGTTGGTCAAATCCAGTTGACTGATCTCATAGAGAGTATTCGACGGTGCAAAAACCGGGTTCGGCACGGTGGCTTTCTGAGGGCAAGCCGACGATAGTCCCGGATCACACGAGTCATCGATCATGTCGCTGTTGGCCAAATCCAGTTGAGTGATCTCATAGAGAGTATTCGACGGTGCAAAATTCTGGTTCGTCACAGTGGTTTCCTGAGGGTAAGTCGACAAGAGTCCCGGATCACACGAATCATCGATCAAGTCGCTGTTGGCCAAATCTAGTTGAGTGATCTCATAGAGAGTATTCGACGGTGCAAAAACCTGGTTCGTCACGGTGGTTTCCTGAGGGTAAGTCGACGAGTGTCCCGGATCACATAAGGCAGCGTTCAAGTCGCTGTCGGTCAAATCCAGTTGACGGATCTCATATCCGGCAGGAAATAAATTACTTTTAAGTAGATGATCCACGTCCGTCTCTACCTCTTCAAAGTTCGCTAAGTCTAAGCTTGGATCAGTCTTCGCCCTTTCTATGTAAAATACGTCATGTTCTCCAACGAAACAAGCATCGCTTTCCGGAGATGAGGGTATCCCAGAGTCGCACCCAGGACTGATTTCGAGTGTAGCAGGAGGAGCTGTATAGAGAAAATTAGCATTTGGCTGGAACAGCGATGTCGGGTCCAGCTGCAGTAGCGTGGAGGTCGCGGTGGAGTTCAGTGTAGAGGTTACCGTGGAGGACACTGCGTATTTCAGCATTGGTGATGGAGAGGCTCTGGTCAGCACGAGATTATTGGCGTGAATGTTGCTTTTGAACGAATCGTTGATGATGACACTGACATTAAGATGGTCGTTGATGTTCCTAAAGGACTGGCTGGTCTGGGTCACCTCCTCTACTCCGGAAGTTAAGCTTCCCAGACGAGCGCCACCCAATCCCAAGTCGAGACCAAATTCCCGGCTCAAGGCCGACTCGCTGTTTGCCGTCTTGCGAGGTCTGCCGGTCTGTGCGGGGACATTACGGGCAGCGACAACCGACGATGCCGATGCTCCTTCAGCAGTCTTATTCGCCTGCCCTTGTGGAAGTTTGTTGTTCTTCTTCCTAGGTTGGTATTTATAATTAGGGAATTCCTGTGAATGGAGCATGTGCAGTCTCTGCTGTTCTTCTATATACGGTCTCTTCTTCTTCATACTCATGCTTCTCCAGCGTGCACCGAGGAACTTGCTGACCTGGGCGTTGTGCATGTGAGGGAACTTCATATTTATAATGATCCTTTGCTCCTGAGCAAAGGCCATGAAGGCATTCATCGGCCGTTTAACGTGATTTTTCCCCCTCGATGACTTCTTCCTGCTTTGAGCGGCATCACTATAAGGTGTTGTAGAGTTAGGAGAGACTAGCTGGGATTTGAAGACATGATGCGATTCCTCTGAGTTGACATCTTCGTCATAATCCATAGACTCTGGGCCTTTACTAAATCTGCCGATATTCATGGCATCACAATCCATTCTCAGTCAGTTTGGCAACTTTCTATACTTGCTAGTATTCAATTATAATCCGTCGAAAAAGTTTCAAGATCATAAATTTGTACAGGAAGATGCCTAAACCTAACAGCAGTAATTGTGCTATAGATTAGCTGATACCTAAATCCACGCTAATTCAATTGAGGATCGAATGAATGTCACATATTCTCATCAAACATCCAAGTTTCCAGTGCCTGTCAACTATAGCCTATAATAAGAGATCAGCATACAGTTAATACACATACTTTCCTACAAGCAATAGTTTTCCCAGAAAAAAAACAACATTATAATATAAATACAGATTTTCATGATAGTATATAATTAAAATTAATTTAGATAATGAACTATAATCTTTGTATTTTTAGATATGTTTAACTTAAAGTAACAGGGGTGGGATTGTAGCAAGGTAATACAGTACCAGAAGATGGTTTGCTAAAATAATAGAACGAAGAATGCAAGCGAAATATATTTAGAATAAGACCATGATATGGGATGAGGGATTGCCGAATAACAAAATCATTTAGAGATGAAATGGAAGGCTGATAATGGAATTGATTAGAAAAGTTATATGCCATGGACCAGCCTCTAGGCAGTGCACTATCAGATGAACATTAAATAATCTAATATAGAAATCATAAGAAATATATCATATAGCGAAATGATCATTTGTGATGATACGCAATACTTTAAAAAGCACGTGCTAAACCATTACACAGTTAAATCAACTTTTCATGTTAAAGTCAAATTTCTAACATTAACTCATAGAAATGAAATTGCTTACTAAACTATCTAGTCATGCCATATATTGTACTATCTATCCACAGCAATACATTGCGTTACCTAAATTATTTCTGAAGACCTACACTATACACAGTTACATTTATAATCCTAAAGAACTATTCACGTACAATTCGCTAATACACACTTCATTTCATGACCTATAAGGTGATAGTATCGTTATATTACAAGTATAAGACGACTCATGTTCTCTCTTCAACTCTCTAGGACTAACTGATGCTTTCTATTCCTTCTATTTCTAACACTTCACTATTTCCTTCCAGCATCTGACCGTTCAACCAATGAATGACCTTTCTCATTACCTTCGCGTATTTATACATCTACGCCTGTGTGAACCTATCTGTTTGTTTGACAAAGTATGTGCAGGAGTCGTGCCATCTCAGTTTGGGCTTCCATGACAGCTTCGCTGCAATTGGTCAAAGGGGTAAGCAGACGTTATTAAGTCTGTCTGGATTTGTTGCTCTATTTGTCCGGGAAAATTAATATTCAAACGATGTGAAAGGTGTGGTTTGCGATCTCAAATACAGTAAGGGAGCAAAATTAAGTGTCTATTTAGCACAAATGTTTAAGTGAATATTGTGCAATTTTAAACAATATGCGATAAAATGTAATAATAATAATTATTATTATTAAATTATTATTATTATTAAATAAAGATTACTATATCGATAATAATGATTTTGATAGTGATAGAGTGCAATTATAATTTTCTGCCTGCAGAATATTTTATTGACGTCCAACAAATATTATATACTCATACAAATAATTTACTAGCAGTAAGTGATAACGTTTTAACGTTTTGCCCGTGTGTCTAATAAAGAATAGATCTACTGTGAACTGCACATTAAGTTAACTAAATGAGACGACTAATCAAGATCTATGGAAATAAAAGAGATGTCACAATAAAGAGCACATTATTCCCACATTATATATGTATAAGATAAATTTCCTTGGTGCCAAGGCATAGCCTTCTATTTAGAGATTATAAGTTCCTGATTCACCGTGTGCTCTTTAGCGAAAATTTACTGTGAGAATAAATAACTGGCTCATAGGGGGGATATAGCGTAACGGTTAGAGTGTTCGCCTGCGATACAGGTGGCCTTGGTTCAAAGCCCAGGTCAGTCAGGTAATGATGGATAACTCCTTTTGCCCATAGAAGGTTAATCTTGTATCGGAGCTTTCTACCGATTGGAGCTATCAATAGCAAAGATATTATTAACCATGAAAAGGATTCATAATAACCTGCCAGGAGCCTGTAAAGCGGTCTCGAAGACCGGACACATGCCATACCATGACACTGCCGTATAAATTGTCAGAGTGTATTTCTATTATTATTATTATTATTATTGTTATTATTATTATTATTACTATTACTTTTGTTATTATTATTATTATTATTACTATTATTATTTTCATTATCATCATTATTATTTTTATTTTTATAGGACATGCCAATTGACATAGCAGAGATAACAGAGAGAGAGAGAGAGAGAGAGAGAGAGAGAGAGAGAGAGAGAGAGAGAGAGAGAGAGCGAGAGAGAAAAGATAGAGAAAGATAGTGTTGGGAAGCAAGACTTTAATTTGTCAAAATAACATTTTAAAATACTTATTTAAATACATTAAAATTGCAACATTATATATCACTTTGTCAGCCATATTTCGGTTAAATGTAAAGGAGAAAGGTTTGGTTTAATTTCTGTCTCTGTTTCGGTATTACAAAGGACACTTTCAGGACGACTCAGCTTTGATTCGAACCGATTCCCCCGTGCTCATTAGACAAACTTATTATACTTTAGGCATCCAAATGTTACATGCTATAGGGGCTGAAATCTTTTGATTTTAAGTTCGATCAACATACACTGATTAAAGAGTATGTCTTGGACACTGTCATACAAATAAGTTAAGTGAATATTTCCATCGTTTTCAAAATGCAGAATTAAATCTGATAGATAGCATCATTGATGAATATTCCGATATACCTTTTCATGAATCACATATAAATGCACGAAAAGAAGACTAACTGATAACAGTTTAATCACAATGACAATTAGTCTAACAAAGAGATATTCGCCTTTCAAGACGTCTGAATCAGTAGGTATTCAATCAAAAGTTGTTCCGCACAGTTCTTCCTTACTAGTCAAGTTTAATCGATGTGTATAGCTGAAATCTGAATGTAGATAGTTTAAGTTTATTCGAGTGAAACATTCATTTATTCCAACATACTTCTCAATTCTTACGAATATGAAAAAAACATAAAACAGTGAAACACCAAATGGGGTATTTTTTAAATGTGCCAAAATTATAAACTTAAATTACAAAACACAATTAGTTAATTGCTTTAAATTTAGTTTTATTGTAGGGTCATTCTTCTTAGTGTTAACGCCAAGCTGTAGTCCTACTCAGTTTTTTACTCCCCTGATACTAATTATTCTCTGTCGCCACGCCAAGCTAAAGAAGGAGTTTTCCCGTCAAATTAACTGTGCCTGTGTGATCGTATGGATGTGTGGAAGCCCTGAAGTTGGATAGCACCAGCTGCCCATGGCTTGGGTCCTACTCAACCGTTTATCAGTACGATCTGAATGGGTATAACCCAGACAGTCAATGCAAGTCTGCTGTCCCTAATGAAATTCGATTAATAAAACTCAAGAATGTGCTTGTAATTATGGAAAAGCGGATGTTATTGTCAGCTTCATCTCGCGGAAGCTTTTTAGGTGTGAGGCTAACCAAGGATTTGAACTCACATAATATTATACCGATTCACGATCATGGATATGTTGCCGACATTACCACAGGCTCCAGTCAATTAATGCGAAGTACCAAGGCTATAAAACTAGGAGAAACACAGCACAAAATTATACGCTCAATTTTTAATCAGTTTTATTACGGTAACCATTATTTATGTTTCTGCATATGATAACAGATATATCAAATCAGTGTATGTATGTGTTTGTGTATGCTTACTGGTTTATTCATTTATTCCGGCCGTCATTAATTTGCTATTATATACATTTAAGAAATTAGACGACAATTATGAAATTTTATGGGTCCATTGGGGTTTCAACCTACTATATTGGGCTTCAAGGCTCAAGATTGTGAAGCTTAGGCGAAATTCCCTTCTAAGTACTACTATACATACACACACACATAGTTTTACGAAAGTATTGGGTTTTAGGATAAAAGCCATAATAATAGCTATATAACTAACACTGTAATATTTGTTTAGCCTAAATATACAATACAAATCTGACCGAAGCCGACAAATTTCTTGTCATTTCTGAAAAGAGGTAGGAAATGCACTCAAGGTGAAGTAATACTTGTAGAAACCACTACCTTTCAGAATTAAAATGAATTGGATGAAATAAGCTTGGCTGATAATTATATTTATGACTTTAGTTGCTCACACAACAATTCACAGCTGTGACATTTCCTTTCTACTTGTTTAGTCCTTGGATGATTACAATAAATCAAATTATATCAAGTGTGACATGCTGCATTACATTTGACCTTGACGTTGAAACACACATCATCATCATCACAACTAAATTAAACACTGGGATTCACAACTTACTAGTAAACGCCAATGTTAATGCAAACATGTAATAGAATTTTGATCCTACTGCAGAATATATTCAAACTTCGAAAAAAACTTAAAGAAGGCAGTACTGCCTTTCTTGTAGCTCGATAAACTGCTCTGATATAAGTCTGGTGTTCTTGAAAGCATCCCGTGAGCACGAATATGTACATTGGGCCCTTCTAAGGGAGAGGAGAGAGAGAGAGAGGAGACACAGAAAGCATCGACTGATTGACACTTATAACATATATATATATATTAATAAATAACATCTACAATAACACAAACACATTAACAATAACAAATATTATCAGATATAGCACATTAGCTCTCATACCACTTTAAGAGAGCCATTTCCCCCTTACTCTGTAGGCCTTCTCTTCTCGTAACGATAATACTCTTCTATCGTAAAAATAGCGATAGAAATGCATCAATGTGGAGATGATTGTATTGGCAAGGATACTGAAAAAATGCCGAGAATGGATGAGACAGTCAGACAACTGATCACTATGTTAAGTAGTGAAATAAGAGCTGCATAGTGCATGCTCTAAGACGAGGTGAGGTTAAAATATACAATACAAGGAAGAAAACAGAAAAGAGAGTTACAGGAATACTGATGCTTGAAATGTAAGATGAATTGAAAATGCATACCTACATGTATATTGAAAGTAGTGGAGGGAAAGTTAGAAGTTGAGGACCTGCCATGTGGGATTACTGTAAAAGAGTGAGTTCAAATGTCTCTCCATTATTGGGGAGTTGAAATACCCCGAGGGGTAGGTCGTGGGGGCCGGTGGGGCCCGGGGCTATGCCACTGATGTCCAGCTTTTAACTCATCTCATTCGATACTTTTAATAATATTCCACAACACGAAAGTGTTGCAACACACCGGGTTCGAGTTGTTAGGAAATCATACAGACACGGTAAAATGGATGACAGTATCTCCACAGATTAGCACTGGCCCGTGCTTGCATCAACATCGAGCACTTTTACGATCTGACAAAACTGATGTCGTTATTTTCCGTAACAAATAACTGTTGGCAGGTCGCTGTATTTTACAACTTAACTGTTATACGATTGTTAATAACTGTTGTTGTGATTAAAGTAGTGAAATAAATAGGTTAAACAAATTCATTTATAGTTATAACCTCCTATTTCGATAATATTTTGCGTAATGGCGTAGGCCTAATATTATAAAGTTACTGATATCGCTTTTGAAAGAGGAAACTTTCGCTAACATCGGATTTGCGGCATGTAAACTCTTTAAGTAATGATGTTTAGCGTTTACAATGACTAAGCAATATATCTTACGAAATACTGATTAATAGAAAAGTTTATTTAGTATAAAGAAACTTTCATACAAGTTTGTTTATCGATTAGATAACCCAAGCCTGTTAAGTTTTTCATTGTGAGCCTTTAATACTTCCACTTTTTGTTGTAAAATTTAGCTAAAAAATTTCGCATTCTGTTAAAACTGGTAATGAATAAAATGACAAGATTTTATCAGATATAATTTTTCTGTGTATTACAGTTTTATTGCATTGATTATTGTTTATCATTGCCATGTTTGTAAGTTATGCATGGTCGTAGTGATGCCAGTTCAAATTAGAATCGGTTGGATTGGTTGGTTAACTGCTAACACATTAGCTAACGAACCCTTGGTGAGACGAGAGAAGTCGATGGTTATAGTGTTCGAATATCGGCTTGAATGAGAGTAAATGTACTGACAGCTTGTCAAATGTCACACATACTGTAGTGGATCAGATAAAAGTTTATCAATCCAACCAGTGGTAATTTTCTATACAAGCTATAACCGAGCTTTGCGAAGCCTACTATTAAGTAACTAATTGTCTCGTTCCCTTTCTCTCTCTCTCTTCTCTCCCTTTCTCTTCTCTCTCTCTCTCTATCTCTCTCTCTCTCTCAATTTTCTCTCTCTCTCTCTCTCTCTCTCTCTCTCTCTTTCTTAAAATTGCCCATTAATTCTTAAAATTAATTTTGAGAATATTTGGGTGGGTAAATAGCTAAGGTAACTGATTAATAATTTATGACCAGCCTAGGTTGAGTCATTATCTTAATTTATCAGTTTGGATGAGTTCTTTAAACGAAATGTTTTTATCTGATGTAAGCAGTTAGTATATTTTTTATCATCATATTGCAAAAATTTATTTATTGTGCAACTTTGACTCAACCCGATAGGCATTTCAAAAGTCGAATTAGGGGAAAAAGAGCAGCAATAGCATTCAAAAGCGATATAGATAAATATATATAGAGAGAGAGAGAGAGAGAGAGAGAGAGCTAGTGGAGAGAGAAGAGAGTAAAAGAGCGAGAGAAAGACCAGACAGAGAGACTGAGAGAGAGAGAGAGAGAGAGAGAGAAAGGGAGAGAGAGACAGAGAGAGAGAGAGAGAGGGCTTAGGAGATGAGACCCTGATAAGTTACACAATTATTGACCTTGAAGCAGATCAGTTCTGCATTTCGCGCTAACCTAGATTTTACATTCAATGCAAACATAGAGGCTTCCTTTAAATAATGTATAAATTTTACTCAATTAGTATACACCGTCTGCAGAATTACCACCTTCAACGCTTCAATATATGGTATGGCTGAAATTAGGCTATAGAAAAATTGCAACGAACCGTTTTTTTAGTTTATGCATAATTAATGAATAGAAGTTACAATATATTCTTCGATATAATAGTATATCGAATAGTAGGACTAGCTGAGAAATTGTTAGAGTAAGCCCTGTAGATTATGCTTGGAAATGATGAATAGTAGCTTGTCTTCTTGAATCCAACCTAATGGTAGTTATTGTAATTACTAGGGGAGAATGTAAAGCTATAGTTAGAGTGTGTATGTGTGTGCATGTGTGTGACACTCTGTGTGTTTATGTGTGTATGTACGTGGGAAGATTGAGAGAGAGAAAGAGAGAGAGGAGATACAGGAGTGAGAAAATGAAACGTTTTATTTTCACTCACGAGGGATGAGAAATAAATTGAGAAGTTCCATTTCTGGGGAATTAATCATTATTCATAACATTTTCTGCATCATTGAATTCTATTTCTCTTACGTTTGAATATAGTAATTTGTCATGCTTGAGTAATACAACGTAATTATGCACGCTATCTAACTTATCGACGTCCCTGACATCATCCTTATATGAGGAAATGGACGCTAAACCTTTATTATCATTAGCTGTATTATTATTATTAAACTTGTCATAAGTCAATAAGAGATAAGTCAATCAAGTCAACAAGATTCCAAGCTTTCAGTATCTGAAAGTTGCATAATCCTTTGTATACAAGGGATTATGTAACCAGATGCCGAAAGCTTGAAATACATAATATATAGCTTGGGTAATAGGCTCAAAACGCAGATTAATATCTTGTGAATTTATGTTAAATTTACAGAATTACGGAACTCAAAATTGACACCGACGATTGGCCACATATGTTGCAGTAAACTGTTTGTCTAGAGTTTAGTTGCTAAAGGGTCACATCTGATGAATATATCTCAAAGTTAGACATTACGTAACGTAGTTGACAGGAGTGTCGCTTTGTATGTGCCAGACAGGCAAACGATTCAAATCGTAAAAGTGCCTACAACAGTTGGATATACTTAATTATTGGTTTCGTGTAACTTCATGTAGGCTTCACGCTAGGCACTTAGCGATCTCGGGTCTACTTTGATTAACATTTCGCTTTCATGCTAATAAACTTTAGGAAGTACTGGGCTTCTCCTCCCCCTTTGTGAAGTTGTAAAGCACCACCTTTACTCAATCAATCAATAAGAATTTAACGTCCAATTCGTCGCAATGGTCAGGAACGTCTCAAACAGACCCCTGGGAACAGACACCAACACATCACTCGATAAAGCATGCAAAGAAAAAATGCTGATTAGCGATTTTAACAAGCAGTTAGCTGGGACATCTCTCTCTCTCTCTCTGTGTCTCTTTGTGCACTGCCTACTGGAAGGTCCATGGTATATAGCGTCTCCACTCTTCTCTGCCTTCCGCTTTCCTCTTCATTTCCACATGAAGCTGGGACCTAATCTGGGAAATTTATATATTTTTGAAAACCAAATCCAGCTTTAGCTTCAGTTTCCTGTCTCTACAGCATATCAGTGACAGGGAGAGCACTGGATTCCAACACTGTATCTGCTGTTCCACAGTCGGACAACCTACGAACTTGCTACAGGCATAACCCTAGATGATAGTTTTACTTTTTTAAATTTTGCAAACAAATTACGTAGCTTAGTTGCGATGTTTAACACAATATTACCAATTAAAGTAAAAAATCTAACCAGTAAAAAGCAACTAAATATTTATTAGATAACATTGCTGCTAATCTCAGCATTTTAAATGTGTATTTATTTTACAAGGAAAGTTATAAAAGGGGCGTTTCTTCAGGGGGCTCTTATTAAAAGCCTACTAGCCTGCCAGATTACGTTATCTATGCAAACAAGTATCTAAAGCCTGTATCATCAAAGGGAATTAGCGCGCACACACTGGGTACATAAATATTGAAATGGACCAACAGTTACTTATCTGCTAATAGCCGAGATGTGTGATTAATACAGAGAAGATGAGAGAGTGAGAGGGAGGGGTGGAGGAATAGAATTTGGGGGTCAATGCTGGCTGTAGAGAATATTCGATATCACTAAGAAAATTTTATCTTTGATTTTATTCATGGAAAGTTATATAAATGGAAAAAAGACAAGAATGGAGCTATATAAATGCTATACAAAAGCTACTTAAATTGAGAAAAGTCCAGAGTTACTAATCGATTTTATCGTCGGATTTTGCATCGAAAACAGGTCAGAACGGAAGAATGCTGAATTTGAACACTAAAACTAACGATCCGCAGTTAAATCCCTTACCTCTCATGAAACAGGTTCAACACACTACAAGTTAGTTATCATTAATTTCAGGAATCGTGTGTCAGGTTTCATCGCGTCCATGATTATACGGTGTTTTTCGCATTGTAGATAGTTGTTTTTCTCCTTCTAGTTAAGCGATGTCTAGATTAGTAATGTGAAAGAACTAAAAAAACTGGAAATGATAGAGAATCTAAGAATGAAAGATTTCCATCCATAAGCAACTTCTCTTTGGAAGATTGAAATTCGTGAACAGATAATAAAATATCTCGTAAAGTAACGTCTTTATATCTCGCGCCTAATTTTAAATGTCTACGTAGCGAATGAAATGCGTATCGCAAATAAAATAAACGTTTAGAAAAAACACACAACGAAATAAAAATAATAAAAAGAGGGCAGTATATCACAAACTGATAATGTTTATTGAATATAAATATTTACCAGTGTATCCATTTATCCTTTTGGAAATGATCTCGTTTTATGAATAATTAATTTTTATAAGCAATTTCAAGCTTTTTGCTAATTTTTACAGTTTAAAGATTGTCATACTATAACAGATTAGATGATCAAATGCTGTGGGGTGGTGGAGATTAGAGGATCTAATGTTGTGGTTTGAGGGGGTAGACCGCTGTACTTTTCACACGGTTGTTAGGGGGAGAGTGAAGGGGGGGGGGGGTTAAAATGTTTGAATCGGAGCGCTCATGCGAGAAATTGAAACCCTCGTGACCGAAACCCCATGAAAATCATGAAAGACCTTAAAGGGGCATATCTGAGAAAGGATTCCTAATCTCTCTCTTTCTCTCTCTCTCTCTCTCCCTCTCTCTCTCTCTATTTCTCTCTAGCTCATCTCCTCTCTTATTTTCTTCATTTTCGTATCTTCTGCTCTATCTCACCTCAACACTGCTCTCCACTCTATCGCTCACTCTCCTCTATTTCCTTTCTCTCTCTCTCGCTCTCTCTCTCTCTCTCTCTCTCTCTCTCTCTCTCTGTATCTCTCTCTTTATCTCTCTCTTTCTTTCTTCACTCAATCTATCACACTACTCTATCTCCTCTCTCTCGCCCTCTCACTCTCTCTCTCTTTCTCTCTCTCTCGCTATCCAGGTCTCTTTATACTTTTCTGGATATATTTATTTTTCTCCACCTTTCAGTCACTCTCTGTATCTATTCTCTTTCGCTCTTTCTTTCATTCTGCAACCAACGTGTCGTTTGGAATATTTCTGACTATTTCTTACTTTTCTTGCCTCTAGATGTCCTAATTGGCTCTTCAGTAGATGACGTGATGAAATTTGTTGCTCTCCTCTGAGACTTCCCAGATCCAGAACAAAAAACATTGCTGCTATGCTTTTAACATGTGTCTGTGTGTCTATATATGTATGTCTTTCACGCATGTGTGCCTAATTATGCCTAATACTGCCTATGACAAGTAACTGTGACGGCAAGTGTTTGAAACAAGCGGTTCATGGAAGGAACGACTTCCAACTAGCGCGCATGAGCACAAGAAATGTTATAAGAATTTTTTATATGGCATTACGATTTTCTAGTACGATATGTTGACATCATGTATTCAACCGGGTTAGGGTTAGGGTTAGGGATAGTTAAAAATACAATTTGTAACATTTTAATGCAAAATTTGAAACATTGACCCTGTCACACCAATCATGGCGCATGCGCACTAGTTGGAATTTGGAAATGATTCCTGCATCGAACCGTTTGTGTGTTTGACCCGCTTGGCCACAGCCGTTCTCACAGCACCATAGACTGCCTGAAGACGTTGATATCTCTCGCCTAATTTGCAAAATTCATATTACTTTTTATGTGCTGCATTGAATCCTTTCATGATTAATCATTTATTTTCTGATGATAGCGTTAATTGGGAGCAAGCTCCGATAGCACCGATACATGATCAACCTTCTTGGGGCCCTATTACTTAGTCTGGGCTTTAAACCTAGATCACCACCCCAGCGACCAGACTAACCGTTTCGCCTTATCCCCTTCCAGTTAGCCAAGACCATATTCTCCAATCTCCAGACGTGAGAATATCGGCCTTATTCGACTCGTAACAACACAAAATGTTTTAGTTTTCAATAAAAGAATTGTGACGACGTACTGTATATCCAAGCCGCAGCTGACTAAAAGCTTTTACTGATGGCACATATAGCGAGATAGTGTTATTTTTATTATTAGTGTTATTGTTATTATTATTTGATTAATTACTATTGTAATTTGATTAATTATTATTATTTTTTATTTATTTATTTATTGAAATGCCTTGGGCTGTATAGTGTTATTGTCTTATTATTTTTTTTTACCCCGGTATAAAGAACCTGGAGTTTGATAAAAACGATTCAAGCAATACGTGCTGAATCGCAGCCCGGCTACTCGAGGTCATCAATCGGCTATATTATAATATTATTATTATATATATATTATTACATAGTATTATAATTATAATTATTTTATTATTATTATTATTATTATTATTATTATTATTATTATTATTATTATTATTATTATTATTATTATTATTATTATTATTATTATTATTATTATTATTATTATTATTATTATTATTATTATGAATTGTAGCAGATTCAACTACCGCAAGCTCAACTGTATTTTGAACCCCGACGCTCCATGTGTACGAGCGAATCATTTAACAGGTCAGCAGGAGGGTTAACAATAGCTCAGCGTCCCTCCATTTCTCTTCCAAACTGAGCTTAAGCGATTCATCAGGGGGTCTCTCCTTATCTTAACAGAATTCACCATTATATGTAGTAGTATTTTATTAATTACTATACGGAATAGATCACTAATGAAGTGTTACCATGGCCTATTTGACAATGTGAGAAGTTATAATTTCAGCAAGAATTAAATGTTTCTGCTTCATCGAGAAACAATTGTTCGAAAATCATTTCGTTTCTTCTTTACGAAATGATTGCTTATATTTTTTGATTCTCTTATAAGTGAGAAATACGAAATTGACGTAAAACAAAACTTTAAGACTATTTACTGTTGCAAGATGCTATAGCCATTTTGGGAACTGAAGACGTTGAACCATTTATTTATTTTATTCTATTTCTTAACTTGTTAACTTTGTTGTGTCCGAGATGCAGAAGAATAGATCGACTTTGGACTGCACGTATCGTAAAAGGCGATAAAGCACTAAGATCTAAGATCCAAGACAACGTCTGAAAGTGCATTCGGTTTGTAGCAATTTCTGGCGCCTTTAGCCTCCAGAATTTTCCAATAGCAATTTTTAGCGCCCAGGCTTAAAAATTGGCTACAAAATTTCTAAAAGAAATGAAAAAGAAGGTCACTTCGTATCCCGACCCTAGCTAAAGTGGGATTCAAGGAAAGATGATGAATATATAATACAATGACCCTATAGCATATGGAAATAATAGATAGCGAAATAAATGTTTATAATATACAATTATTAAATACTGCTTGCATCTATTCAGGTAAGACCGTTTGATCAGAGACCAATCACAACAACGCAAGTGATGGCTTTATTACGATAGTTCCTTTAGGAAGTCTATCACTTGGGATGTAACGTGATACTCTGGAAAGGGTCAAAGGTCGAAGTCAGGGTCTACTTATGTTCGTGATAACACCAGCACTAAACCGCTCCACTATAATGTAGTAGGCTTATCTTTGAAACAATATTTCAACTTGGTGTCAGCCAAGTCTTCTTCAAGTTCAAATGCAAATGAATTTTAAATTTGCATTATAATTAAGTTGAAATTGTTCTATCTCTATATCTCTCTCACTCTCTCTCTCTCTCTCTCTCTCTCTATCTCTCTCTCTTTCTCTCTCTCTCTCTCTCTGTTAGTGCACTGCGTACTGGCAGGTCCATGGTATATAACGCCTCCACTCTTCTCAGTCTTACGCTTTCCTCTTCAAATATCAGAGCAGTGAAAAACGCTTCATATGGAGTGAGATTTTTGACCACTGGTATAGTACGATACTTTATTATTGGTTTATTTTCCAAGTTAATATTAATAGATTAAGAATTCTCTATGTATATCATTCAGAAGCGTAGAGGATTAAATATGTGAAGAAGTTCTGGGCCATGGACCTGCCAATAGGCAGTGCACTAAGGGAGAAAGAGAGAGAGAGAAATCAGTAATTATGGCGTCCTGAAGCAATTTATCTATGACACGGGCCCCAGCGAATTATATGTGATGCGTAAAAGTATAAAGTATATGTTAGTTAAGTATAAACAGTTTCGGTAAATACTAATCAGTGTTTAATGTTTAGTATACACAGGAAAATACTTTCGGAAGAAATTATATTATCGTTTAAACAGAGGTTTTCATTAAAAATATTTTTTTTTAAATAATTCAAAATCTTAATAATAAATGTACATATTTTTAATAATTTAGAATCTTACTTTTCATAAGATTCTGCATGTAGTTATTAAACAGAATTAATTGGTCTGTATTTTTCAGAAATTATTTAGAAAATGGACCTTTCTTTTCACAATAAGCCTGCTTTTGTAAATAGTGCCGAATTAGGTGCCGCACAGAATTAATAATATAACTATTAATATAATTCTAATCTTTATAGAAGATTTAGCATCCACTGGCGAACACTTTTGAGAACTATTTACATTCACATTTGCAGTTCAAGTACAGATAAAACAGTCAACGAAAATCCCAGTTCAATTATATGTTAGCGTCTACATTAACAGATACATCGCAAGTAGTGTGTATTTTCGTAATTTGTGTTAATGACACTGAAAGTTAGAAAAATCAACAAATTTATGAAAGTAGATCGCAAGGATAGGCGAGCGGATTTTAAATCTAAATTTCATGAACTTTTCAGGTCTTTAGTGATACGAAACATTTCAAAGCCGGAAGCTGACTGTTCTTATTACAATATCTTGATATACAGCCTCAAACAACGAGGTCATAAAATCTTTTCAAGTTCAATTATCTCATATAATGCTATAGCTAAGCCAGCATATCTAATAACACTGAACTTAGATCGCTAAAGAGTGCGCACTCAAAACTAGTAAAAGCTAATGTTAAAGTCAGTTTCCTCTCTCGAAAGCGATGTCAGTGAGTCCAGGATTTGAACCCCGCACATACTGATCCGCGGTCGAATATATTACCGATACCGACACTGGCTCCAGCAAAATAACAAGTCTCTATAAGTTCATCACTCTTCAGTTGCGCAGGTATTCAAATTACGTTCACCTGGGATTAATCATCAAATGACTTGATCCGAGGCACACATTATGCAAATGTTGCAAGTCATAACTGAGTAACTCATATATTAATAAAATAAAGAAATTTAAATGGCCAAAGATTTACTAATTTAATGGAAAATTAATCAAAGATTCCTAGGCTCAAGCTTTAAGCCTTATAGTATATACTAATTCATACTATCTTCCATTAGATACTCGAATATCTACTTTAATTTCCTCTTTGCACAGTCATGAGCGACGATATGACTATTTTTAGGTTTTCTGTACCAATTAGGCCTATCTTTGATCCAGTAGCATGGCTGGTTAGGTGTCTTAATGCGGATTTGCGTTGAGTTGTGTCGTCCAAATTCAGAACTCTTGCTCGTCACTGTCATAATGCGAGAATTCTCTTTCCAGCAGCATTTAGATAGATCTTTGTTCTCACCCCTGCCTTCTCTGTTAGGAGAATTAGTATATATATATATATATATATATATATATATATATATATATATATATATATATATATATATATATATATTCTGTTAGGAGAATTAGTATATATATATATATATATATATATATATATATATATATATATATAATATTTATTATATATTACATTATAATATATATAAGTATATTTCTGTTGACAGAGATAATAATATAAGCAGCGCTGACTGACTAATCAAGAAGTCAATGTATGCTTTGTTTTAAGCAGGTGGTACCTATCGTAAAACGAAAGTCTACGATATTAACTGCCAGCATAATAATTATGCAGAAGCGTTTTATTTTTGTTTTCCGGTAGTCAGCTAGATAGAGCTCAATTGTGATCTTTCTAACGGCCGTTTTATTTGTATTCTACCTGGTTGCATGTTCTCTCTCTCACTCTCACTCTCACTCTCTCTCTCTTCTCTCTCTCTCTCTCTCTCTCTCTCTCTCTCTGTCGCACAGACTTGTTTACGATCAGTTCATCATGTTGCTTGAATCATATCGTTGCGTATCAGCCACACGCACTACGTTCTAAATCCGAATAATTAGATTATCAGCCTCTCTCCCCCCCCCCCCCCCCCCCCCCAAGTCGTCTGATTCATTTATTAGAAAGTGTTCGAGTTTTACGACGCGATGAATCACGACTTTACATTTACCATTCAGGGTTCAGAGCTTGACTAAAGAGAATCGACGATTAAGTTTCAAATTAACAGAAAGGTCAATAATTCAACAAAAAGGCTTAATAATGAGCGGCCCATTCAATAGGAGAATTCGTGAAATAGGTTTATCGAATTTTGCAGTTGGATGGTAGTTGATATCGCGCTTGCTTGAGAGGCAGGATATTGCAGGCACGAAACTCGATCCGGCTGTTACAGTATCATAACGATAGGAAAACCAATGTT
>CAJHZI010000764.1:72500-87335 GCA_905160935.1 Enchytraeus crypticus
TAAAGCTGATGAAAAATAAGACAAATACAAAAATAACAATAACACAGGTTTATCGTCGGTTTCTTCTTCCAAATATTATGTCAGGGACGTCACAATAAATAAATTCGAATGTATGTGTTTTAGTGCCGTCTCATTTTCAATGTCAGAAGTTCACTATCAGGCTCCTTAGCTTCCAGTCTATCATGCAGACAGTCCATCAAACATTGCTTTGCAGATTGAGCTGGGTCGGTAGCATATCGTTTGGTATCCAACTATGGTTTAGTATGTGCATGAATCAAATCCAGTGCTCGTTCCGTCACTGATATGCCTTCGAGTAGAAAATCTGTGGACAGTCATTAGCCTTTAATTAACTTAAAAGGTCTAACTGACGCGTTAAACTTAAAAGGTGCATGACAAATAATACATAATGACAAATTCTTCAGAAAAATCATAGTCTCAAAACCTTGACCAGCAAACTTTGAAACTTAAAATCTGAAGTTTAACCTAATCCAAACCTATAACCATGTGTAAACTTCAAAGTGGTTTTACGGTTCTCATGTTGCCAAATTCTCGCATCGTAAGCCGTAGTAGAGTTTGATATAAGACAAGGAAATTCCACTCGTTTTTAAAGCTGCTTTACATGCGGGTGTGAAATAGACACCTTTTAGAAAAAAACATTTATTTTTAAAACTAATACGGATAATTTTGTCATAAATCCTAACTTCATATTGATACGAATTAATTATTAATATTCAGAATGTTTCAAAAGTTAGTTTTTGTGAAAACTTGCAGGTATCTCCTGACGGTTTATCAATAACGGGTGCGAAGGCGTTTTAATGGTTTCATTTCGCAGAATAGCAGGGTCGCACTATCGCATGCTAATTTACATATCCCACATTTGTAGCATTTATAACAAGTTTCTCGTTAAGCTCGATGGTTACTAGAAAATACGATGAAAAGGCCATGCACGACACGTTCTCTATAAACTAAGAACTCTAAAGCTTGAATAAATAAACAGTGGCTTTAGCTAGCGTGAAATTGCGTTTTGGCAATGGTAAGTTAATTTAATATTTTAGCTTAGCAAAATTTGGAAGAGAAAACCTAATAAAAGAAGTTAACAACTCGGCTTGACCAAAAAACAGATCCTGCCACATCTACAGAGTACGGATTATAATAATAATAACAATAATAAAAGTTTAACGTCCGTTTTCTAATTCAAGGATAATATCACGGACGTAATAACAACAAATATAATGCTACTGTCGTTAATGACATAACCAAGCACTGCTGATGCAAAGTCACGCCGATGAGAATAATACAAATGAGTACAAAAATACGCAAATCGTTTGTATCCGGAAAACCATTTCAACGAAAAAGTCACAGTAAAAGGTATTTGCTAGAGATGGGAATCAAACCGAACCCGAACCGAACCCTAAAATCTGGAATTTTGACCGAACCGAACCCGAACACAGACTCTGGCCTAACCCGAACCGAACCCGAACCCTGACTTCGTCCAAACCGAACTGAACCGGAATCTTGAAGTTTAATAGCAAAAACAATAAAAGTATATATTAGATTTTGCATTTACATGCCTTACAGTATCCAACAGCATATATTCAGGTAAGACTGGTTTCGACACAAATTTAAAAATTAATAACAGATAGCGATACAAAGGAATGGTAGCGGGAAGCGAGACTGGTCTACAGAAGATAATGGATAATCTGAATGATATGGCATTGAAATATGGAATGAAGATTAACATCAAAGAAACACAAGTAGTTTGAGTATCCAAGAATAGAGGTGAAGTCAATATTGTAATAAATGTTACGAAATTGGAACAGGGAAGGAGTTTCAAATATTTAAGTCATGCTATAACAGATGATGGGAAATGCGAGACTGAAATATATAGTAGGATTGCACAAGCAAAAGAAGCTTTTTATAATAGGAAACTTTTAACAGAAAGCATAAAGAAAGACAGATAGCGAAAACCTTGGTATGGACCACGCTATTATATGGATGTGAAACATGGACATCAAGGAAAGAAAATATCAGAAAACTAGAGGCATTGGAAATGTGGATATGGAGAAGAATGGAAAGGATTAGCTGGACTCAAAAGTTTACAAATGAGGAAGTTCTGGAGGGAGTCGGCACAGATAAACGGTTGCTAAATGTAGTAAGATGTAGGAAGAATTGTTGGATAGGACTCATTCTAAGAGGGGAAAGTTTAGTAAAAAGGGTCATACAGGCAGAATGCAAGGAAAAGGAGGCAGAGCCTGACCAAGATTATAACTGTTAGATGATTTTAAGATCCACTCATATGTGGACATGAAGAGGAGATCGGAAGACCGAGAAAAGTGGAGGCTTTATATACCATGGACCTGAAGTAGGCAGTGCACTAAGAGAGAGAGAGAGAGAGAGAGGGAGAGAGAGAGCATTACAAAAAATCATTTGTATTTCAGACACTTATAGTTTATTACTGGTTCAGTTGATAGCAAAAGGTATATATGACGATAATTTTTCTGTGAAAGTACACGTGTTTACCAAATCGTCCTTATTTCACATTTTATGTTAATAAATTGCACTTTGTCTCTGAAATATTGGATCAAATTTTAGCCAAGACATTTCCATTTAATTATAAACGTTTCTAATATTATATAGGCCTAGTGACAAAATTTATTTTTAAATGGATGAAGCATTCCATTTCATAGTTATAATCAAGGAAAATATTTTAGATACCGTAATCAAGCTAAATATCTATTTTATGAACATTTGTTTGGCAACTTACAGTACTTTAAGAAATGTACAGCAATAAATACCACTTCTCTCATTTTTAATTGTCATATTTTTACTCAGGTGAAAAATGTGGCAGTTACTGTGACTTCACGTATTTCTTTAAGCACATTTACCATAAACCATTTTAATCATATTTATCATAACTATGATTATTATAAGTAATGTTAAACAATTGCAACATTATCCAAACCAAACCAATTTGAACTCGAATCGAACTCTTGTGAGGTGGAAGGCAAACCGAACCCGAACCGAACCCGAACCCTTGTTCTAACCGAACCTGAACCGAACCGAACTTTCATTTTCAACAAACCGAACCGAACCCTAAAATTGTCAGTTGCTAACCAAACCCGAACCGAACTTTCATTTTCAACGAACCGAACCGAACCCGAACTCTGAAAATTCATAAAATTCCCATCTCTAGTTTTTGCGAGAATCAGTCGCAGATTTGCAAGAACTACTTACCCCTAGCTTAAAAATTGATATAAATTGAGCTTAACTGATTGAAATTGACCAAATTAATTTTAATTGAAAATAATACGATTGTGGCAGAGAAAATATTTCTGTCTCTCATACTCTAGTGTTATGCAATGTCGCAGGTGTAAGACAGAATCTGTAGAACAGACATAAAATATAGAATTGCTCAAGAAAACAGGCATTCCCTAAGAGGAAAGAATTGCTAACAAAAAATTTAAGAAATCCAAGATGATAAAGATTGTAAAGACTTTAGTGTGGACCACGCTACTGCATGGTTGTGAAACATAGACGTTACGAAAGGAGGATGTTGGAAAACTGAAAGCATTCGAAATGTGGAAGAATGGAGAAGAATGGAGATAATCAAATGGACTGACAAAATTACCAACGAAGAAGGGTTAATAGACAATTGAAAAGTAATATTTAAATATCATAGCGAATAGAAAGAAAAATTGAATGGACCATGCCCTGAGACGAAATGATTCACTAAAAGAGGTAATTGAAGGATGAATGGAAGGAAAGAGGCTAGAGGAAGACCGAGACTTGGAATGCAGAAAGATTTGACAACTTATTCGTATGTTGATATGACTAGCAAGCAGAGGATAGAAATACATAGAGAAGTCATATGTCATGGACCTGCCATTACGCAGTGCACCAAGAGAGACAATACGCTCAGCTGTCGGGTGATCTGTTCCGTATAGTTTCCCGGACAGAACACAACTTAATAATCTAGTAACTTAATAATCTAGTAACTTAATAATCTAGTAACTTAATAATCTAGTAACTTAATAATCTATTAGCGGAAAAACTTTACAACAAATTCTATCTGTGAATAGTAACAAATAATTAAGAAAACATACACATACTGTAGCTGATGCTAACAATTCTAAAATATTTGAATTTGTTTGTATGACAATAGCCGCAAAGTGATGGTTTTAGAGTGAGTCCAATATATATTTGCAGGACTGGTCTGCTTATAGACTGACATTTTTTAATCGAGAAAAATTCAACGGTTTGCAGTCAGTTTCAACGGTCAAGTATTTTTAAATTTTCAAACTCTGTCTTTTCACGTCCAGCTGAGGCCTATTTATAGTATATGTAGACCAATTACGTGTAGATTGCAACTGATCAATGGAGCCATGTTGCTGGTTTACCTTTGTCGTGTTACCATTGCTGTACATGGAAAATGTTGTGCTTCCACCACAAACGTTTAGAAAGGTGCAATCGTAGACTACTAGTGTTTCCAAGATTCTTGGACGTGCGCAGGTCCTCAAAGTTTTTAGCTGACACTTACTCTCAAATTAATGCAGGATTAAGGTTGAAGGTTAAGCAAACGTTGGTGAAATATTCATCCGGTGAAATAAATGTACATTGTCACTCACTCCACTACGTGTTCTGAGAAAGTGGCAGGTTCAAGGTAGCTATTCCTATTCACACCTGCTGTCACGCTACATAGTGAACATCACTCTAAAGCTGAGTAATTATCATCTTCCCAAGAATCCCAGTTTAATTAACTAGGGTCGGGCTATGAATAGACTGTCTTAAATCCTCTCTGTCCTACATCATGTCATCAGCCCTATTTGAGACTTTTCCATTCGTTTACATTTTTATAGCAATTTCTGGAGCCTGGGCGCTCACCAACCGAATGCTCTTTCTGCCTTTGGAATGGATCCTATTGCTATAGTCGCCTTTTCGACACGTGCAGTCACCTATTTGTTAATTATAATATTAGCATATTCTGCTATAAAAATTAGAGCAAATATTCCTCCTCTGTATTCTACGTTGAATCCTGATACTACTTCAGATTCTCCTTCAGCAAAATCGAATGGGGTTCGATTTGTTTCTGCTTTGTTTTGGTGATAAACCAAAAAATAAATATAATAGTTAATATTAATATTGGCCAACATAGCATAGAAACAGTTATAATTGACATATCTATTTTTTTGTGAATAATTAATGCTGAGATTAAAATTAGGGACTTAAAACAATCTGGACACAACATGAGGATAGCTCAGTATGTTAGTTCCTTCATGAAAAAACTATGCTTTTTCCAAACCTTAATGCAACCTATACATGCAGCGTGGGAAGAGTATGGCGTCTGATACGATTTCCATTTCCCTTCCTCAGTTCTTGCTTATTCGCCTCTTACGACACATGCTGTTTACGGCTGTTATATTTTCAGTATCCCAGACAAACACCGGGACCTCCTAAGCCATAGTATTCCCAAACTATAGATTGCATTAAGATGTAGAGCAGGCATAGCCATTTGCGAAAGGTCGTTAATTGATGGAGAGTTCTTTATGGAGCGTCAAAGCTGAAGAATATGTAATTTGGACTTGCCACCGTAGTAATGACACTATCGAATTCTTAATAATAAGGGATTAAGAACTACTGCGTATTTCAGTAGTTCAGAGTAGGGCGTTTAGAGTCGCTGTGTCATTGCGCAAATGATTAGCATCTAAACTGCAGCGACTTGTTGTCTGTTATTAAATTTTGTTTGACTTTACTTTGCTAGGCCTGAGGAGCTGCAGCGATTGATAGCCCCACGCCAGGGCTCGAATGTAAACATGCCCATTGCTCCGGCTAACTTACGGGCACACATGTGTGTACATATATTTAGTTCTATTTACTCACCTGTCAAATTGTGCATGTATGTGCATAATACATTGAACAGGCTTGCTCAACCCGTGCCACCGGATAATTATTTGATGGTAAATCTTAAGCCGTTTGGTAAAATGATTAAAGCAAATTCGGAGCAGGGTAAAGAGATTGGGGTTTGCAAGCATCTAATTCAGTCTATGCCCTTTATTACTATTAGACTAGGCAGGTAAATATTTTGTGAGGGGATTAGATTATGGTCAATATTGAACTGTCGCTGTGCCAGTGGCGATGTCGGTAAGATATTCGACCGCGGATCAGTATGTGCTGGGTTCAAATCCTGGGCTCATCCATCACTGACATCGCTTTCTAGTGAGGAAACTGACGTTAACATTAGCTTTTAGCTATTACCAGGTAACAGTCAATAAAATAGTTGTGACTGTAAATTCGTGTCTTGAACTTACTTCATGTTGTGTTTATGAAGTACAATCTTAGCAGCAAGAGTTTTAGTTGCAAAGATATAAAGCTTACATTTATGAAATTATATCTTAAAATGACACAAATACATAATCTTCTCACTCCCTGAAGTTGGTTCATTTTGACTGATCTAGTACTTGAATAGTAAGCTAATGGTTGCTCATCCGGCTGCGCTAACCAGATAGCCACTGATTATATTTTGCAACTGATATACTATAACTTTAATCGAATTCAATGAGGATCTCAATGATCGACTCAAAAATGAATTTAATTCCTCAGTTTGTGACTCTGCCTTTTAAACCCCTTGTCGATGCAATTGCAAACTGCTTTTACAAGAAGTCCTTATTGATACTTTCACTAATTAAGTAAAAAGCGCTACATGAGAAGTTGCGAACTCAAGCAATTATTTGTAAAATTTATGTTACTTTACAACTTTCATCTGCTTCATTAAAGATCTAACAGTTTACAAGTAAACATGCTGAGTGGTGTGAGGTCTTCTCAATTAACCACGGTCAATCCCGCTCTCAGTAAACTCTAGATGCCGCTCGGCGTCTTCTACCGCTACAGAGTTTTATTGCATCCATATGACGCCATAGTGAGCGACCACTGAGCTAGCGCTTATCTACTAAACAAACTGATTGCGACTTTTAATAGTGATTAATTCCACAAATAATATTAATAATATTAACAATATACATAATATACATAATAAAATTTAGTACAAGAATAAATTTCAACAGGCAAATAACATATTAGTGCAGTTAAAGAAACAGTGCAGCGACGATTGGTCGTTATGATTGACGCAAATAATATATAAATAAAAACTAAAAAATAACAATGCATAGAAATTCCCTGTGTTGTGTTCGAGGTTTTGAAGAATAGACAAACCGGTGATTGCACGTTTCGTAGAAGAATACTAAGATCCAAACCAACGTCAGAAATGGCATTCGGTAGGTAAGCGCCTAGACTCCAGAAATTACTACCAAATTTTCTAATAGAAGAGAAATAGAGTATTAACTGATTATATGACGTGGACCAGAGCGGAGAGGAGAAGTCTATTCGTATCCCGACGCAAGTTAAACGGAGAAAAAGGAGAAGATGATGAAAAAGATGATGAATAAGGCATATGATTGCAAAATTCTATTTGTATAAATGTAAATTTAATTTAAGGGATCTGGGGGGACTTGCCACGAATCCTGCACCCCCTCCCTAACTACTGAATGATCAAAAAATCAGCGACAGGCACATTCTAAATAATCTTCTCAGAGAAAACGGCACTGGCGGCACTTTTCAAATAATCGCATCGTAATGTAGTATCACACAATTAGAAATGAGTCGATACGTTATCTAAGCAAGCGCTTGACTATCTATATACAGTAATTATGCTCTTCGAATAGACCTTTCAGGGTTCTTAGGTGGTTTTCCAATCGTTTCCCAATCGTTCACGCTCAGTTGTCTTATAGGAGGCATGTCGCATATGTGTATGATTTTTTTTCTAATTTTGCTTAAAATCTGTGAATCTTTCAGATAACTAATATGCTTAGCGAACTGCGACTCGGAGCTCCTATATGACCACCTAGTGAATGGGTAGGCTAGTTCTTTTTATTCAACATCAGTCGAGAGGTTTATTGGTAAGAGTCATCTTCGGTCTCTCTCTCGCTCTCTCTCTCTCGCTCTCTCTCTCTCTCTCTCTCTCTCTCTCTCTCTCTCTCTCTCTCTCTCTCTATCTCACTGACTAATGGACTGCATAGTTATCGATCTCGCTTTCTCGTTGGTCTATGCATTTGCTAGAGAATTCATGCGATTCAAAACTGTTTGTAGTTGTATGTTCTGCACGAGACGTCCCTGATATCGTCTTCGTTTGAGGAATCGGACATTAAATCTTCGTTGCATTGCATTGTATTGTATTTTAAGGGTACTTTAAAATTCTGCGTAGCACAAAATTAATGAGAGAATAGTGAGTTAAAAGTTTTAAAGCCAATGTTAACAGTACAGGTGATCCGCAAATACCAATAGAGACCTTTGGCGCTGCATTGTATAACAAAATGGGCAGTCATTTGTATTTTAATTAGTTGTATTTTAATCAGTTGTATTGCAATATCAGTTGTGTTTAGGTCAATTGTATTTCAGTCAGTTGTATTTTAGTCAGTTACATTTCAGTCAGTTATCATTCAGTCAGTTGCATTTCAGTCAGTTTTATTTCAGTTAAATTTCAGTCAGCTGCCTTTCAGTCAATTGAAATTCAGTCCGTTGAATTTCAATCAGTAATTACATTTCAGTCAGTTGTCCTTCTGTAAGCTTTATTTTAGTCAGTTGTATTTCAGTCAGTTTTATTTCAGGCAGTAGTAATTTAGTCAGTTGAAATTCAGGCAGTTATTACATTTCAGTCAGTTGTATTTCAGTCAGTTGTATTTCAGTCAGTTGAAATTCAGTCAGTTGTACTTCAGTCAGTTATATTTCAGTCAGTTGAAATTAATTCAGTCAATTTTAATTCAGTCGGTTATATTTCAAGTCAGTATCGTTGGTCTGCCATGTATGCTGAACAAATGCACTTTGATTCCAAACAATCTTGCACTGTAAGATTTAGTGACATTTTAATATCTCGTACAGTTGTAGCTGCTTTTAGTTTTCATTTTTTTTAGTTTTCACGATGAGACAATTACAGAGAAATCGCAATAATAAATAAAATCATCGTCGTCATTATCACTTGAATCACAGTTTTACTAGAGTCGGAATTAGAAAACGATATAGCAATTTCTAAAGCCAAGCAATAATAAATGGATTAAGTAACATTAGAATTTAATGTTTATTTAGTTATATATTCGTTTATTACATAAAATCTGACATACCGCAGAAAACGTACACAAGTACAAATGTCAATATAGAAAGCAATAAGCATAAGGCTGGAGACAGTGGCGAAGTCTGGAAGATACTCGACCGCGGATCAGTTGATGCGGGTTCAAATCCTGGGCTCGCCCGTCACTGACATCGCTTTCGAGTGAGGAAACTGACGTTAGTTTTACTAGCTTTAACCTTAGTTTTACTAGCTTTTACCAGCTTTTAGTATTATGCAGACAAGACACATTTAAAAAGATAAGATAAAATAAAATAAATCTAATAATATGTGCTTCGTTCAGTAAGAGATAAATGCATTCAAACCTAACAGTTACTAGTATTGACGTGAGGATGTGGTGCATTCATAGTGTATTCATCTCTCTGTAATACACTGCCCTGGTAACTGCTTCAAGCGTTAACTCGGCCACTTGACCCTCTTTCATCCAAACACTGCCATTCTCCAAATACTTCACTCGAGAACCTTCGTCATCAATTTGAAGTCTTTCTCACCGGTGTGCACAGTGACTACGTGTCCAAAGCATATATTAATCGGTTTATTTGGTTCGCTACTAAAAAGACTTTTAATCGTCCAAAACTGTCATTTCCCTAAATAGTGACCGTTGCCATAAAATAAAAATTTAAATGGGGTTTTGCTTCTGCCTTCTCTCTTCGTATTTTAATTTATGAAAAAAGTACACTTGGAGAAAGCAAAGCAGTAGTAAATTCTGCATTTTTTGTCTAGATCTTATACAATTGTTCATAGGATCTATGGCTCTTTTGACGAAGTGTATCTAGCCACCTTCAGTCCATATCTGGCGATTTCACTCAGATTTCACTTCGATTTCGTATCTAGCCACCTTCAGTCCATATCTGGCGATTTCACTCAGATTTCACTTCGATTTCGTTCAGCAGCATTTATCTAGACTCACACACAGCATTACACCTTACATTTAACATTTCAAATGAGCGATCATTGCAAATATGGTTTAACCCCGAGATCTCCATTGAATCTTTTGTTAAAATAAATATGTAAAAACTAAACTAAAAACTAAAGAAGTAAGTTAAAACTGGATAAATGAAAGCTATTCACAGTTTACTCACTTAAATTCACCTTAATTAAAATCCATTAGATCCTCTAGTTTCATAAGTTTTAGAAATCGTTCATCAGTTTTAGAGATAGCTCAGCCTTTTTCTCTAGAAATAGAGAAAAACGACGAACCTGTATTTATTTCATTAAAGTGAATGCTTTTAAATAGGCATAATATTGTTGAAAAGCAATTAACTTTAAAGAATATATTATCGACTATTTTGCCGGAAATTAGAAGAAAACCACAAAGCACAATATAATGAAATATAGCGAAAATGTATTAGATGTAACGACTACCTGTTCACAGCATCCATTAGTCCAATCGATCTACTAATCCAGCAACAGAAATCTGATAATGACACCGTCGCTTCTTTCTTTCTGATGATTTATTATTCGCCTGTCAACCTATGAGACAAAGGCTTTGTTAGGCTCGGCTTAACAAGCTGTAGCATGGGAAGCATAACCAGGCCTCGATAATCACAAAATACTTAGCGTATAGAAAGATAATAAGGCTTGGATAAGCTGACATACAGTTCCCGATCATTAAGTTAAATTTCAGAAAAATATCGATTGAATAGCATTTTGTTTTAGAAATGTTTCATTTCTTAAGTTACGAAAGGTTCAAATTATTTGTGCAAAAGCTTGATTGATATGAAAAATAACTTCTAATAATGTCAAAGCCAAAGCCAAGTTTATCCTCAATTTCCTGCTGGATAGCATTCAGTGACGGTGAGAGTACTGGATTTGAACCCTGAATCAACTGATACGCCGTAGAACCACTTGCCAACAAGCCACCGGCTCAGCCAAGTTTTGTATACATTAATTTTATAACAATTCTTTAAATATAAAACTGTCACATTTAAAATTAAGTGGAAATAGCAACGTCATGAGAAATATTCAACTTTTTATGAAATTATGAAAGCTCTTTTAGATTATGGGATGTGCTGCTGCGAATACGCTGATAAAACGGAATTCAAAGCCTTTATGACCATGATTAAAATTACACGTAGATAGTTGTTTGCAAGTAGCCATTGTGAGCTCTGCTATATATTCAGTATAACTATATATATATATATATATATATATATATATATATATATATATATATATATATATATATATATATATATATACACACACATACATAAACAAATGACAACCGAATGTGGTTGCAAAGTTTCCTTTATGAGTTGTAGTTTTACTGTTTTTTCGTCAATTCCTTCATTCTCTCCGTGGCTATTAGTAATAATTGTAGCGGCGCGGATTTAAGAATAGCCTTACAATACCCTGGGTATTACTTCTTTCTAAGCTTTCAACAAGCATAATTTCAAGGTGGTTACAACCTATGTACCAGCCGGAACCGACGTAGTTTGAATTCGTTCAATTTTATTTAATTTTCTTACAATTGTTAAGCGTACTTTAGGGAAAGTTTGTTAGAAATTACAATTACATGACTGTAAAATGGCTTAACGGCTAGATGGCTGAGCCGACTGCACACTTGGCTGGAAAGCAGAAAAGCACTTGTTCATATCCCTTCCGCAGTCATCTCTGAGAGTTGTTCCAGGTGTAGAGATGCTAAATTAAATTTTTCTTTTTATGTGAAAGCATTCATAGTTCTTCAATGCTCATTAGCTAAGTAGACATTTATTGGAAGCTAAATTCTATTTCTTTTAATGCAACTATATTAAAGCTTCCTATTTCACAATAGACTAAGTTGCTTCGGGCTGAAATATAATAATTATCATTCAGTGAATAATGGAAGAACTCTTGCGGTATCGATTTACTTCATTGTTCGACATGAATTCAACAACCATCCAACTATTGATCAATCATCTAAACCCGAGTAAATCTTGTTATCTTTTACATCCAGGCAAAAACAAGTAGCGTGACTGGAATGACACATGGTGGCGGAGATGGTTACAAAATCAATATTCGAGTAGATCTAATAGAAATACGACAATATTTAAGCAAATAGAACGACGACGACGACGTAATTAGAACGCAATTTAATCATTATTTTGTTATTACAAACACCAGAATAATTCCTTGACTGCCATAAACGTACTCCTTAAAAATCTTCTCTTTCCAGAAGAATCCTATATGAAGGTATATGGTAGCCTACATAATTATTCACGAATATCCTCTCACGTATAAACGCATAATCAGGTACTTCATTTATTTTTCACATCTTTTAGCTATTGAGCAAAATCATGTTAATCTAGTAAATTACATTAGTTTTTCAAGTTTGGTTACTCCAGTTTAAAAATTGTACTCTTCCACAGATTTTGGAGTCTCTAAGAATTTCCTGTGTCATTGCAATCTATGTTGGACTTTGGTCAATCTATGGCATAATGCATCTTAGGTCTTAATGGATCTAGGTCATAGTGTATCTAGGTCATAATGCGAAACTAAAAAGTTTAGATGTTGTAAATTATTTGCAGATTCTTGAATGTTAGGACATAATACCGCAATTGACTGACACTCTTTTGCATTTGCACATTATTCAGTGAAAATTTGATTCAAATCGATGCAGAAATCGATTTCACTGAATGGACCAAGCGTTAATATGGACTGTCGCCCATCTTGCAAACCACTACACCCCGCACTGAATTAATCGTTGATAGAGTTAGAATATAGGCCTATTAGCAGCGGCGTAACCACAAATTTGTAACGGGGGGGGGGCGGAATTAGTGGAGGTCTACGAATTGAAGAAGAGGCCCCTAGTCTATAGGAGGGCAAAAGGGGCATGCTTAAATTTCAAGGGGCACGTGTCCCTCTCTAACCTCTGTGCATAGCTGCAATTAAAAATTTTATATTTGGCCCACAAATGACAAATTTTTAGAACGGACACATCCAATCAATTTTTAGGCTTATGCTCCAAGGCTTGAGGGGGGACGGGGAGGACGGGGGGGACGGGGGACACTCTGAGGCACAAGGGAGAAGCTAAAACCCTGGGACGTGCCCCTGTTTCACCCCGGTCGTTACGCCCATGTTCTTTACCAATGCCGACAGTAAGGAACTGTCTTCCTCTTTTCGGTTACAAATTGCAATATCTGTATAGTACTACTCTTCCTCATTGACAAAACCTCATTAAACCGTATTTATTCTTAACATTGACGTTCACTCTATCATTTAGATATATAGTGCATTGCTATATAGTGGGTCTAAGGGGCAAATTTCTATTCCGAATCTTGCACCTCTTGTAGTGATCAGCTCCAACAATATCCTAACTTTATACTCAGAATGTTGGCTTAAGCATTGTTGATGCAGATTCAATCTGATTGTTTTCTTTAAAGAAATGTGGGGGCAGGTTACTGAGTGACCAGGTAGTTAACCATTGCTTTCTTTATAATCTTCCTTTACTCAATAGTAAAAATTTGATCGAAAATTTGTCGGAATTTCCCGATCAGCTCACTAACATCTTGACGACATCATAACATCTGCACTTTGTAACTCAATTCTAAAGTCATTCTGAGTCTTTATTTTCATTTTATAGTCTTTAATTTTAATTCTTTCTATGACAACCATCACTTTTGTTTGCTAATTTTTATATTTCGTTTGAACAAATTGATATTTCCTAGGAAAATGGCCAGGGCCAAGGAGCCTAGGGTTAGTGCTTGGAATGGAATTTATTGAGATTGTTATTGTCATTTCAGGTCGATATTTAATGCCTGAAACAATTTCCTCAGATGGAATGATCGATAGAAGATCTAAACCACAATGGCCACATTTAGCTCCTTGGCCTGTCAGAGTTGTTAACAACAAATTATGTATTCCGCCCTGAATCGTTTTCATCGCCTAGGGTCTAAATTTTGCGAAACGGTTGTAACGGTTGTCGATTCTTATCGAATTCATTGACTAATTGAAAGTTAATGAATGCAACAAACACGCATGCAATGATGAGATCATTGAATTCGATGAGATGTAATTAACTTATACACATTAAAAACAATTTTCTATACTATTTAGATAAAAAGATTTCTCGCTTAATCACAATCATTCCAAGAAATCATCCGCACTTGACTAATTTATTGCTTATGGTCCTTGCTTCTACTCATCGGCTTGTTTATGGTTTCAGACTACTCAATGTTGTAATGGACGACATTATGACTGTAATCATGTAGTTGTTGTTTAGTAATGGACTGGCTGGAGCCAGTGGCGAAGTCGGTAAGATACGCGACCGCGGACCAGTAGGTACAGGGTTCAAATCCTGGGCTCTCCCGTCACTGACATAGCTTTCGAGTGAGGAAACTGACGTTAACCTTAGCTTTAGCTTTACCAGTTAGGATAATCCTTTGATATATGTTGGACAATCCTATGGTTGCGGTCAAAGGATACGACATATAGGATATTTAGTAGATGTATATGTTGTATACGTAATCGATGTGAACGACATATTTTAAGTAATTATAAACGTCACAAAAACTTCTTGTTATAAGATAATTGTACATAAATCCAGCAATTCCACACTTCTACACTTCCAGACGTATATATATATATATATATATATATATATATATATATATATATACGAAGAAGAAGATACTGTATAACTGTATACTGTGCATATATATATATATATATATATATATATA